>VZTG01000380.1:65276-196895 GCA_013397845.1 Melanocharis versteri
GGAGGAATTTAATTCTCTAAGGTACAGAGGATCCCATGTGTTCAGAATGGGTAAGCACCTTAGAAGAGCATATGTATGACAGTCTTTCCCAGTGTAGCTGCTCATATTTTCCCTGTGACTGAATTATGCTCATGTTGGTCCATATAAATAGAAGAGAGATGAAGTGGAAAAATAGCCTCTTATTTCACACTTTTTCAATATCTAGGGCTCAGAATTCATAAATACCATGAGCTACTGCTGCTGTCCTCATTAATATCTCTGTCTGCAAAGTTAAGTGTTTGAAGAGGTAGCTAGTAACCAGTCTTGCCAGAATCCTGGACCAAACTTTCTGTCATTGTTGGGAGATCCAGCAGGGTTACTCAGGCGTATTTATTTGAGATCATACATACAGAAATGTACACTAGTTTCATGGCATACTAAAAAATTGCCCACACCAGATATGGATTGTTTCTTCATGGCCAGACCTTGAAAAAAAATCAACATTAGGATCTTGGATAGATGCCACCCTTTCCTCTCAGTCACAGTCATGGGGCTCTGCTGTACCTTGGGTTAGACCTTGTCTCCCACTCTTGGCTGCAAAGGGCCTCCGAACGCTCACAGAAAGTACAAAACCCCACTGAGACCCAGGAACCTGTCAGTACAGCCAGCAGGTCTCTCTGAAGACCGCAACCCAAAACAGCCTGGCCAACAGCGCAGCAACAATTTCAGGTGCTTGAACACATTTTAGCAGCAGGAAAACAATCAAGAAGTCCTGTGAGACAGCACAGCCTAGATACCCCTGGATCCTGAGTGCCCTGCCCCAGTCTGATATATGTTCCATGGTCCCACTGGCCATGGAGGCTGTTTTGGTCCAGAGTAAGAGGCAACTGAGGCTCTTTGCCTCCCAAATGGTTGTGGAATAGCCACGTCAGACACCCTGAGATGCTTGTCCCTGGCCACTGTAAGGATCTGACAAGAGGAAGTGAAATTGCAGCTGCTCCTTCCTCTCCAGGGCCCGCGAGAACCTCCCTCCCTGCAGCAGAAGGGAACACGTGAGGTGGAGATACATGGTCCAAGCTGCACTATGCCAAACAAGGAAAAATAGCACAATTCAGATTTAAATATTTCTTAGGAGCTCTGCTCTGCATTTCGTAGACAAGCACAATTCTTCAGCTGGTCACTAATGAGCTCTGCCTGAGCAGTGCATAAGTAGTGGTCCAAAGCAGCTGTGTTGCTTTGCTCTGCCTTTATCTGATTCTGCAGCCCAGGTCTTGTATCTATTTTCTACCCTCCCAGGTGCTAATGGTTTCTGACCCCTGAACCAGTGTTTGCTGGGGCTGAGCAAATGCCTCTGGTTTTGTGTTCAGGCTCAATGCCAGCCACAAATCTCTAATCATGTTAAACCCTGCTGCTCTCTGCAAAGAATCTCTGGACACCAGCACTGCATTCAAGGCTCTCCTTTTGTTTAGCAGCACTTCTCTGCCCCCAGTCTCATCAATAACAACATTAAAGACCATTTATATGCACAGCTGGACACTCTGGAAAGCTGATGGTCTAACAGGCAGCAGATGAGCGTTCCGATAATTCAACACTATTAGATAATAGAGACCACTGGTTTTTTTCAATCCATAAAACTGCCTTTTGTGTGCTCAAATCTTATCTCTTTAAAGAATATACATTTTACACTAACACTATTCTTTCATGAGAAAAAAAGGAGAGCCTTTTTTTCCTTATGTAGGCAGAGTCCTGTTTCCTGAGACTGTGAATCATTACTGACACAGGGAACAGATGAAGTATAGGTGGTCAAGACCAAGGTTGGTTTATGTTGTAAAGCATTTGGAAAAACATAACACAAAACCAGAGAAACCAGTTGACTTATGGGAGGAACATTTTCCTATGTGCATGGTATATTGGGTGAGTGTTTTGGTGGTGAATATCAAAATAAATGGGGTAATGTAAGTCTAATTTAAAAGCTGTTATTTCAGAGAAGTAGGGAGAAAAAAGTAATTATACTAAAAATTCAATAAGGAACTAACCAAACAACCAACCAAACTGCACTTTGTGCAACACTGTCTTGGTGTTATTCTGACATCTGAAGTTCCCACTCAGAATCAGGGTCTTTGCCATCCTACAGAAGGATGCACAATGTGAGAGTCTTAAATTCAGTGATATTTGAGGAATTAGAATAAACCAGTCCCTCAGGGGTCCATACTGGGGCCAGTATGGTTTAATGTCTTAGACGTAGTGGAATCAAGTGCACCCTCAGCACATTTGCAGGTGACACCAAGCTGAGTGGTGGACAGGATGCCATCCAGAGGGATCTGGACAAGCTCAAGAAGTGTCCCCATGGGAACCCCATGAAGTTCAACAAGGCCAAGTGCAAGGTGCTGCACCTGGCTTGGGGCAACATCCAGCACCTACACAGACTGGGGGATGAATGGACTGAGAGCAGCCTTGCTGAGATGGACTTGGGCGTACAGGTGGATGAAAAGCTCAGTGTGAGCCAGCAGTGTTCTCTCGCAGGCCAGAAAGCCAGTTCTGTCCTGGGCTACATCAAAAGTTTGGCCAGCAGGTCAAGGGGGGTGATTCTGCTCTGGTGGAACTTCATGTGGAATACTGCTCTGGAGTCCTCAGCGTGGGAAAGACGTGGACCCGTTGAAGTGAGTCCAGAGGAGAACCATGAAAATGGTCAGAGGGATGGAACATCTCTCCTGTGATAAAAACCTGTGAGAGCTGGGGCTGTGCTGCCCAGAGAAGAGAAGGATCTGGGAAGAGGTTGTTGTGGCCCTTCAAAACTTGATGGGGACTTTTAAGAAAGATAGAGAAAAAAATTTTAGTCAGGTCTGTTGCAAACCAGCAGAGGTTTGATTTAGACTAGATTTAATGAAGACGTGTTTCCCAATGAGGGTGGTGAAACATGGACAAATTGCCCAGAGAGGTGGCAGATGCCCATTCCTGGAAACATTCCATATCAGGCTGGCTAGGGCTCTGAGCAACCCGATCTAGTTGAAGATGTCCCTGCCCACTGCAGGGTGGTTGTAGCAGACAGCCCTTCCAGCCCAAGCTCTTCTGGGATTCGAGGATACTGTGGTTACACGGCAGTCTGCCTAAACTGCACTCTCTACAGACGAAAATCTCTAAAAGCATTTATGTTTAACTAACAGTAATTGTAACGAACGACAAGAATGATTGCACTGGGGTGCTACCAGACAGGCAAATGACTCAGAAACAAATTTCTGACATGTTTTGGAAACCTTAGAGTTTTCACTGTAATGTTTGTAGGAAGAATATATAAATATTTTATATAAAGAACTGACAGTTACATATCTTTGGCCTGAACAAATTCTTAGTAGTTAGACAGATACAGGGACAGATAGATAACTTTGAGTGATGCAAGTGTGAACTGTAGTCAGCAACCGGTTTTCTGATATAATCTGTTACCATCCATTCAGAACATGAATACTGTAAAGACATTTTTCTGAATGCATTAAAAAATACAGGAAATAAAAAGTATTTTCAGAGACCCAGGAAATGTAATGCTGAATGAGTCTGTTTAAAGATTCTTGTTGGCATTAGGCAACAATACCTGCCAGAAGGCAGCTGTTGTAGGTATGCCAGCTTTGTCACTGCCTAGTAGCACAGGCTGTCTCTTACCCACATGTAAATCATTCAGTCCAATGTGAGGAACTGGAAATAATTTTCTCAATTTTAATATTTTACAGCCACTTCAAACATATATAAATGAGTATTCAAGCTGCAAGGTAAAAAAGAAATGGGCCAAAATTCTGTTTTATAAATAAAATATCTCAAGTGTCAGATTGACTTTTACATTCCTGTAACTTCGCTGTAGCCATGGGGCATTTTTTTATCTTTTAAAGTAGATTGTCTCCATATGTGTGATAGGTGGTACCTCTGAAAGAAGGTGTCTGGCAGAAACAATGTATTTACTTTGGTATCATCCTAACAGCTTGCAATATAATCACTTGTTGTATACAATAATTTAACAGGCTATATATACTGAATGTATAAATATTAGATTGTATTTCACATCTTTAGATGTTACAGATTTTCAGCATGTTGCCAGAAAAGGAGTCTAGCAAGTTAAAGAGGATAATAAAAAATTTAATCCACATGTGGAACCTCTATAAGATATGCTCCAGTAGTTTTTACGTGTTAGAAGTACTTTGCTTTGCTTCAATTTGGTTCAATTTTCTTTCTCGTCTTCTCCATACCACATTTCTTCTTTCTCTCATGCAGGTCCATAGAGTTATAACAGAGATTAAATTTACCATTTGTTTTAAAGTCAGATTTGACCTTTATACTCTAACATATTAAAAGAGAATTTTACAGTGCTTAAATTTAGTAATACGTTGTTAAACCTTGATGGCTAAGCTTCTTCCCCTCCAGCCTCTCATAGACTTAAATAATGAAACGTTCCCATGGTGATTTTCACTGGAATCATATGTAATGTCTAATTTCAACCAGAAGATACTAAATATTTTCCAAGAGAGACTGGGTAACTGATTTTCTAAATGTGCAGTATTTTGTAAATAAAATAGTACAATTCTACTGTACGTGCTATTCAATAGTGTAGTCCTACAGTTTTAAATTAAGCAAGACATCATTTTATTAAAACAAAAAAAGAACCATAATGTAAATATCTGTAATTAGAAAAAGGATCAGGAAGCCCAGCAGATCAGGCATGACTTAACATGTAATACAACCACAACTGATAGATATTTCCAAATATTTTGTCAGTTAACACTTTGAATTTCTGTAGGAGGTTTCACTTTTAAGAATTCCCTACTCCCCAATGTAATTTTAAGTGAAAATTGGAAGGTTTTTGTCCCTAATTTATCACATCCCTATTAGAATGTGATTTCGATCATTGGTGAAAACTGAGGCCTTATGATTCACCAGCATACAAAAGCAGTTCCCCTGCAATCAAGGCTAATTAATGTCAGCTGATGTGCTGCACAGCTTTTTCATTTTTAGCATTGACAAGGTACTGGGATTTCAGACAGTGAAGGGGAAAATACAGTACCAGGTACAGGTAGCTAGGATAAACACTAACTACAGGATAAATATTTGAAGTGCAGTTATGAAAAGGAAAGGAAATGAAATGAAGTATCTTCTTTGCAAAGTGCTGGAATGAAAAGCAGAAAGAAAAATTGAGAAAATACAGTTTAAATAAAGTAGGGATAATAACCTGTCAGCTCTTGAAGGATATGGAAAACAGCCAATAGATATCTTTTCACCTCAAGGTTTTGAATACAATTTGATGATAAATAGTGATATTAGAAAGCGTACTTTTAAGAAAATATTGGGGCTATAAGGCACATTTTTTGACTTTGGAGATTCTTTGTCCTTCCTGAGCTTGGGAAGGATGTTCCATCTCCTTTGAAGTCAAGAGCAAACCACCAACAGAGGATAAGAATGCACTGCATATCCCTAGTATTTAAAACACTCATCTGCAGAGCTGTTAGAAAAAACCTTGCTTCTGAAACCTTTTAACATGATATAGACAAATATCTAAATCTCTTTGTATTTATGAAAATTGACTGTCCTTATTAAAACCTCATGTTTTATTTTAATGTCCATTTACACGTAAACACATACACATGTTTGTAACACCTTTTTTCCCCCCAAAAGCTACATTAATGTAGTTTAGCAGGTGTATTTCTAGGCGATTCAGCCTATATGGGCCACATATCAGACTTTCATCTTAAACCGGATTTCAACTAAAATGTTGATCAGACACATATAGTTCTTTGTTCCATATTCCATACAGGTTGTTGTGGTTCCCCACATATTTGGAGGGAAAACTGCAAAAAGAGCATTTGTTTCATGGATAGTACTGGCATAACATTGTGATACAGCCCAGACTGTTTCTTGCATTCCAGAGTATTTTGCTCTTGTGTCAGCCGTCTCAGTGTCAGGCAGCCACCAGGTGATGGGAGAGTGATTGTGTTGGGATGCAACCACCTCAGCACTGTTAAACAGTGGGAGAAAGGTCAGTGTGCCATCCCCAAGGTGTGGGTGACAGAAGATGGATCTGACTCACCTCGTATCTTTCTCACATGTTAGGGAAGTTTCTGAGGATAAGCATCTTTTCCCATCATTATCCTGGAGTGTATGGGCTCTCATCTTCTCCCCAAAAGAATAAAGTCCCAAACTTTGGCTTCTTCTTCCATGGACTCTATGACAGGTTTATTTGCTTGCTCCCAGCTAAACAGAACAGCAGAGAACATAAAGAGTATTTATTTATGTTGCTCATGGAGACCAGGAGTCTGTGAAGCACATTCTTAAGTATTCTTTTGTTTGTTTTGTCCTGATATTCAGGAAGGAAGGAAGGAAGATTTGCCAATACAGGACAGAAGGATAGTGTAATACTTTTGCTTCCAAGATGAAAGAGCAATCATCAGACCTGACAGTGACTGCGTAACATGAGGCAATGGCAGGTAAGGCTTTGCCTTTCTTGAATTCATCTAGCCATTGTCCTTTAGCTGACAAAGCACTTCTCTGATTACTACCCAGCCTGTCTACAATCTGGCACCAGAGGAGTACAGCTGCAAAATCTGTGAAGAGCTCATTCACAGCAAATACCACCCAGATAGGCCAAAACCAATTATGGCTAGCAGTTATTAAAGCACTTTAGCATGAAAGAAATTTTAGTGGTGTAAGATTATGTAATGCCCAATATATGCCCAAACATATGTCCACAGACCAGTCATGATGTATTTCAGTTTGGGCAAAATCCTATAGTTGTTTGACTTAAGTAATAAAAGGGTTTTAAAACGTTTATGGAAACCACAAAGAATGCCAAACAGATGGAACTGAAAGTTCTTCTTTGTTCACAGCCCATTCCGGATAAATTCTATCTGTGTTGCAGCATTCACCCACTTTTTTACTGTTACCTGAAGTGATACTGCTGAGCCGAGTATCTCATCCATTTTCTGCTCTGTGGCATAAGGAATGTGCCTCACATACTTTCCAAGAGCACTGCTACACCATCAGTACAAGGTATCAACCTATTACTAAAAGAAGTACTACTAATAAATGTCAAAAAAAAAAGAGGTTGTTAAGATGAAGACAGTGGCAACCCAGGATTAGCAAATCACTCCCACTAGAATTTAGTAAGAGCAACAGAAAATATCTGATTACTAGAAATTCACCTCACTCAGAAGGGTATTAAAGCTTGTTACGTGGACCTTAGATGCTACAACGTAAAAATGCTATTCAGTACAAATGTAACAACTAGCCTGCTTTTCAGAAAATAAAGTTTTTTCTTATGGTCATAGTGTGTCCTACTACTCTCCTGAAGGGCCAAACAGTAGCCTTCTTAGTAGTACAGGCAAAAGCTAAAAATAAGGACCTTGTGTGCGACTAACACCTGAATTATAGTATCACAGAAATTTTGAGGTGGCCTTTGCAGTTATGCTGTGCTGATGAAAGAACGCAGGCAAACACAGTTCTGTACAGGTGAAATATACGACACTCAAAATAGACAGAAGGGGAGCAATAATACCCCTTATCTCAGTTTTGTGGGAAATAGCAGGGGTCCTGTATTATTTAATAGCATTTTATTGGCTGCAGGACAGGAGGGAAAAAAATTAGATTTTCAGAAAAAGTATTAATTTGGAATTATGTAATATTCCCTCATCAGAAGATATTTATAAATATGTATTATTTAAAACTGGATTGCATAATGAAGAATGAGGGAATCCTCTGTGGTTTCCGTAGGAATGTTACCTGACTCGCCAGGGAAATTGGCACTCCTTTGTCCAGTCCTCTAGAAACACAAGCAGTGGTATACAGAGGAATACCTTGCGGTGGTGTCAGTTCCAACAATAGTGGCTAAGGGCTCCCCTACAGCCAGTTTGGTCAGTGGGAGTATTACTGGGTCAAGGCCCAAAAAGGAACACAGCCCTGATTCTGTCTTGGGGCACAGAAACACGAGATGGCAAAGCTTCACATCATCTGGGAGGTCAGGCAGAGGTGCCTTCCTCAACAGGGGTGACATGTGGGAGAGACTGCTGTCACGGCGCACTGCTCTCCCACTTAATCAGCAGAAAAATGCAGTGTTTCCTTCTCCTTTCTCTGGCAGTCTAGCTCAGAACTGATCTAACATTTTCCATCCTCTCTCTTTTAATTGGGAAAGTTTAGACAGGTTTTCATAGATATTTTCTTATCCAATTAATGCTTATGTCCCCTGAACGATGGCAAATGAGGACCTTAGTCCAGCAATGCCACAGTACAAAGCTATACAGATCTCTCTGCGCTTTGGAGAGAGTTATCATGTTCACTAAGGGGGCATTTGTGTTGGAAACAACAGTGAATGCTGTTTGATAGTTGGTTTTCCACCCCAAAGATAAGTTAGGAAGTGCTAGTGAGGTCATCGAAACCCTGGCCCGTATTACAGGAACAGTCTCAGATGTCACCCTTTCAGCAAGGTCCAAAAGTATGTTCCACCTCACTCACGATGAGCCTTTGCTGCTGGTTCTAGGTTGAGTTTTCTATTCTTACAGTAATTTAAACAGTAATAAGGTACAGAGCAGCAGAAATGTCTGTCTTCTGAGCTCTATTCCTGTGATCTGACAGATTTTTCAATCTGTTGATTTCACAGTCTTGAGGAATGTTTCAGTGCCAGTATCATCTCCCATCAAAAGTCTCTACAGATCTTCCCCAAAATAAATGTGACCACCTCAATGAGTGAAATGAGTGGAACCAAAAAGATTTTGTAACATCTATTTTACATTTTAAAAGTATATAAACCTTATTAAAAGATATGATACTACTACAAGAGGGTAAAGTGTCCTTCTCTTTAAATACAAGACTTTAAACTGAAGAGAGAAAGTAGTGATGCTGTTCTTGAGGCGTAACACAAGAAGCATCTTTGAATTTTAAGCCAGCTCCTCTGCTAATACAAAGCAGAGTTATTCCAGTGAAGGCAGTGGAATTCTGCAGAGTTGTGTTGCTAGGGATCTGTCTGACAATGGCAAGTGACAGAAGAGACAGCCATCTCTCAGTAAAAAGAAAAAGCGAGGAGCAAAAAACATCTAATATGTATTCAGCAGTGATTGCTCCTAAGAGAAAGGGCAGTAATAAATGCCCTGTAGTGGAAAGAGGAAAGGATTATGCAAGCAAGACAGAGAAAGAAGAAAAAAATTACAGTTTATCAGAAGCTGCAGAGAAAAGATGATAAGGGCAGCAAAATATCAAGTTGGACTGAAGCTAGCTGAGCAAAGCAACAAGAATAAGAATGTAACCTGTTTATAATGCAGGGGAAAATTACAATCCTGAGAATAAAATAATATATTGAAGCTTGTTGTGTGAGGCTCCAAATACTTCATGTGCAAATTTGAGACTTGTTTTATCCTCAGCCAAAGTTGCTTTGAAGAACTCTGTCAGAGCAAATTTTTTTACTACATTTGATTGACATCTGTAGTTAGAAGTACTGAACTTGATATAAATGTACAATTTTTCCTTCTTTTTGTAATGTTTACTCTGTAGAGTTTTTAAATTTAAAAAATACTTTGTGGAGTTAATAGTTTTCTGGCTTTTTCAGTGAGAAATCTGAAAAAAATTTTCATATTATCCCTAATCTAATAGGTACCTATATCTATAAAATCCAAGTGAAGAGAGAAAGAAAAAGAGGAGATTTTATATTATTCAAGAAAAGAGAAAAGGCACATTCTTTTTTCAGAATCATCCCTTAACAGGAAGTACAGAGCTCAAGACAATTAGATATTAGAACTATTACATGTATTGTAGAAATTATTCTCATGATCTACTAGTTTTGTTTAAATCACTAGCAGTAAACATATGGGCAGAAAAAGTGAATTACCCAGATGAGCTCACAGCCTGAACTGTAGGCACATACCAGATATAGGATTGGACCTAAAATGTCTCATGAATAGAGTAGATGTCAATATAGAAGTCTTGAGCTAAAGTGACACAACTTCTCTCACCTTTGAAAATGAGCCTGCAAAGTTCCCAATGTCAGACCTTTGCTGACACCACAGAAAATGAAGGACTTTGCGAAAGTAATACTGGCATCTACTACTATTTTCTCAAGGATAAGAGGGTTTGCACTACAGCCTGTGTATTGCAGACCAGAGGTAGTGTGTGAGTGCTGAGATACAGTGACCTCTAAAGTGGCCCTCCTTTCCCCCCCAGATTTATAAAGGGATTTATTTTATTTTTCCAGCTCAGTGTTTGTCTTTCATATTTCAAAAAGTAGAGTGAAATTTCTCCTTGATTCCTGTTTTTCCCTCTTTGAAGCACTGGTTACAAACTCGGCCTTAATGTGACACTTTAGCAGAGTGTGGCCCACCCGTTAGAGAGCAGTGCTCTAACCAGCAGCACATCAAAAGTATTTTTTCTCTCTATTTGGAGTGCAAGCAAATCCCAAAGCTGTTTGAAGTGATGTCAGGAGGAAGATGAGAGGGCTGAACTCCATTTAATTCTGGTTTCATTTCAATGGACAGTGAAATACAGATCTGACACATCTAATTCCAGACAATCAATGGCATCAATCTCTGAAGAACCAAAGCCTCCACATCTTCAACAGGCTTTTTCACAAAGTTTCTGCTCTGTAATATTTAAAAGGGTGTCCAGACAGATATTCACTTTTGCTAAGCCAAAACATAGTGCTGCTATTAATCACACACACACACAAAGGTGAAAACAAAAGTTTGTTATGAGTCTGGAAGCCAAGAAAATTCAGAATTTTCTTCATGCTTTCAACTTAAAAGCTGAATGGATCCTGGTCCTAATTAATCTATTCAGACAAGAATTGGTGAAATTAAGGAACTGAAGGCTTTAAATATGGGAAAACATGTTCTCACATGATGTAAAAGGACATTGTCTGGTCATATCCAGAATGTTACAACAGCTTACATTTAATCTAGGTAGATCTTTCCCCACAACAATAGCAATTAAATAGTGTGCTGTAGCAACACTTACAAAGTTCAGGGTGAGAAGGTGAGACAATATGAGAATCACTTATTTGCCTCTCCTCTGATGCTAAATCTCTGACCTAAAAGTTCTTATATACATTTGTTAAAGAGAGAGTTACAAAAAGAAAACAAAGCACCTGGAACTCATTGTGAGGTGTAAATGCCCTTACCCAGGTAATTTTAAAGATTTTGATTGGGCAGGTCAGAACTCTGCTATCAGTATAAGAAGAATATGTAATAATATTTACAACAACATAGCATAAATGGAAAACTCCATGAGACCTTATCAAGTTTTACTCAGTGTCTAAGAGTATATTGGTCATTAAAAGTTTGTCCTGCTGATCCAGGGGTCACACCAAACTAATCTGCATTTAAAAAATTCCCCATGTTTTAATACTGCTTGCTAAGAGGAAGGGAAGAATTGCATTGTGTTTAGGAATAAGGAGTGATTTTGTTCTCTCTAGTAAAAAAGTCACATTTAGGAGGAAAAGAAATAGCACTTCATATATAAAGAAAACTATGCTTTTTCAAAAAAAAATCTGATATTGTGGGAAATTTTTAGTCTTTTAGGATTCCTACCCATTATTTCTTAAAGGCGGTAGTGGAGACAAGATCCTGTTCAGCCTAATTATGTGAATGATGCAATTCCTCCAGAGAAAGAGTCCTAAAGTGGCACAGAACCTTGCTTCCCTTTAGCCTAGCTAGAGAGTTGGCTGGCTTCACTTCCTGCACAATGCTCTGCTAGTCTTAGGAAGAAATGAAATGCTGCTGGCATTGAGAAGACTCATAGGGACATTCAGTAATCACTGTGAATAATAATATTCTTCATGCAGCCTTGAGCATTTGAAGTCTCTTGCTCACCAATATTTTATCTTCTCCTTCAGTATATCATTCATCATAATTTTCTGCCCTTCAGACAAGAGTTTTGTGTTGCTCTTTAGTGCAGTACATTATTTTCTGTGGACTTTATGTTCTTGCCTCACTGTCACCACACTATCCTGCTTTATTTATTAAATTTAGCTTTTCTGTTATTGTACTTATAAGTCATCTTGGGCTATTTTTGTGTGTTTGTTACTTTCCATCTCATGCTTGTTTAATTATCATAACACCAAGGGTATCTTTTAAATATTTTTAGTAGACACATAGCACACTTGGCTTAAATTGGACAGTTGTTTATAAATTATTTTGGGAATGGCGCCTTGAGAAGCATTCTCCTCATAGCACATTTATTTGTTTTTGTTTGCAGTTTAGAGTAAAAGGAAATATTTTAGGTTGGGTCATGCTTGCCCGTCTTTGCACAGAATTTCGCTGAAATGAAGGAGGGCCAGTGCAGGTCTGGGACCCACTGGTGCTGCTGGAAAATACCTGAAGTGGAACATGGTTACTACATGGGTCTGTGCATGTCTCTCCCCATTGATAAACCAAGGTATGCCTTTGAGAAGCAGCTGTGAAAACCTTGCCCAGGCAAACGAGGAACTGAAAAGTGAACAGAGCTCAAAGGTCCCTTCAGCACTGTCTTTCAGTCAAAATGGGGTTTTATTTTTTATTTTTCTACTCTAACGTAGAAGTGTCTTTGTTTGCCTTAGCCACCATGGGCCACCATGGACATGTGCAGCTCTAGCAAGAAGGAGAAATGCACAAATGAGGCATGAGGGAGTAAAAACAATGCATCAAAGAAACCTTGTAGAACTGTTTAAAGTCTGTGTTTCACTATAGCTGCACCTTTGCTTTCTATAATGCCTTGCAGTGAGTGCAAGGATCTTGTTATCTCCTAATTTCATTATGATTTTGAAATAATTCCCTGTTTTTGAAGTAAAATACTCATTTTCTTTGCATGTAGCTGTTGCAATATGTTGAGTATCTGGGCAAGCCACTTATTAATTCCGTGTACAGAGGCTCTTGTTCCATGGAGTTGGTCAGCTCTAAATGAACTTTGTAGGCCTTTTTTAGACAATAGACATATATCTAGACATCTGGACAGGCTTTCATAGTCCTTTCCAGCATGTCTACCTTCATAAGTAGAATTGCCTACGCTTGTGTGAACTAACATTAGCTTCTGAGTTTGTCTGATCTTGGTCTTATCTTCCACCATTACCTATTAAGATCTGAATTGTGAATTTAATATTCATATTAATGTGCATTTCATTTTTTCCCCAAGAAGGATGCTCAGGCTGTCCCTAATGGCCTGAAATGCAGGCCACAGTGAAGACTAGGGCCTGCCCATTTATGCTGCCCCGTGAGCAAGTCTAAACCCCATGTGCTGTGGCGTCAATTAACAGTGAGGAGCTGTCAGACAGCGCTCTGCCCCCATAATCATGGCTGTTAACTGTCCAGAACACTTTGTTAGCCAAGAAGGGCTAGATAGAGGCTCCTTGCAGCAGGGTGTAACGTAGCCCATGGTGGTGATGTCCCTTTCCTTGTGTACCGTGTCACAATTGGCATTGGAGGCTTCCTTGCAGTTTCCCCAGAACCAGCCCTAAGGCTGTTGCTACAGCCAGAAATAAACCAGAAGATTTGTCCCTGGTCCCTGGTCAGGGCCACTCCGTGATAGCATTGTAGGCAAAATCAGTGAATCTGGTTTTGCTACCCATGGAGAGCAGCAACTGTCTGAAATGATCCTTCCACAGCCTGACCCTTTCTTACTGGGCACCTACAAAACGCGTGGTCTGTTTGTAATAAGGTGTTATTACTGTCACTCTAATTCTGCACTGAATTTCAGTTTGCATTCTGTGAAACAGACCCACTATTTTTGTTCAAAACCAGTTCTAACCTTTGTGACTCCAAATAAAGTCTTGTTTAAAAGAACAATAGGTGAGCTGTAGCCGCAGGCCACCAGTTGTACATTTTTAAAAAGGCAGAGAAGAAGCTTGAGAAATTCAACCTCGGATTGAGTTGTTAATTCTGAATGCAGGAGGTTGTTTTAGAAAGAAGAGGTTTCCTAATGCAAACAGCTTGAAAGACCAGCATGAATGCCATGTGAGCAGCAGCAAACTCAAGGTAATTGAAAGTAATATTCAGGGTTGGTGCAATTATTTATATACTGGAGATCCATTTAGATTCAATGAGAAATGCAGATTTAGAGAGGTGGAGAATTTCAAGGTTGTCATTTACAGCTGAGATTAAATGACGGAGAAATTGTATGTGCGTGACAAAGCTACGTGTGGGCTTAATTTGTGCCAATGTGGATGCACATCAGTAATTGTTTGCATGCAGCCAAGAACATATAATCTGTTATGGCAGCGCTAAGTATTGCTATTTTGAAAATGTATGAGGATCTGGACAATAAACTGAAATAGAATTCTGAAAAACAAACCAGAAAATTCACTATTTTCAAAAGGTTTAGAAATACATACGTTATGGGTTTTTTTCTATGAATTTCATTAAAACAGATATTTGTCAACAAGCTGTTAAAGCTTGCTATATAGACTCATCATTCCAATTCAACCTCACGGGCTAATAATGCCCTTTTCCTTTTTGTCAATATCCATCTCTCCAGGTCAATACAGAGTAAAGCACAGTGTAAAATGCAGAACTTGCCTTATATGCCCATGAAGGCTGGGAAGCACTGTTTCTGCTAAACCTGTTTTACCTTGAAATTTGTCATGCAAACACATATTCCCTGTTTAGGGACTGGAATTAGACAGATCATATCTGTGCTATTTTAACAAACACATTCCCCTCCACCCCCCAACCCCCTTTCCTTTTTCCTGCTAAAACTGCATACTAAACGGAGCCTAACAATACTGTAACTTAAGATGGATTCTGCCTTTGTTGTCATTAAACGCAGATTTGGCAACAGAAATCGAGATCTTGCTTCTGCAGAATACTTAAGTGTTTGGTTAGCAATGAAATACCATTAAATTGTACTGGAACAAGAGGACTTGGGACATGTCTGTAAGGGGATGGTTTAGGTTTATAAAAATTCACAGACAAAACCATAACTTAGTGTTCCTCAGCCTTTCCCATCATGGGTCCATAGTACAGTCACACTTTGTGTGATGAGGAGCCATGGACATCCCAAAGCCCTGAATTGAATTACAGGCCAGTAACAGTGCCAGAAAAAATGTCAGAGTGAAGGTCTGAGGTTCTCTAATGCCTCCTGTTTAGCAGCTTGATATAAATCTCTATTGACTAAGAATTTTAACAAATGTGATCCATATTTATAAAAAAGAATGCAAATGAGCCCTAAACCAGGTTGGAAAAAATCTCCATTTCATCTACTTCTGTATTCACATCTTTTCCCTAAGAAGCTGGAGAAACATGTATTTAGACAAACCCCTCCAGTTAGCAGGAAGAAACACAGACTTTGGGGAACATCATAGTCAAGGAAGGGCCTGCATGCCTGAGAGCTTGTCTTTTCTTCCTTCTGTGTGAAGTTTTAAAAAGCGATTGCAGCTCCTGCTACACCTTACACAGGGTGAATATTAGTAAAGGCTCTCTAGCAAGACAGGTAAGAGCAAGGAATGTGAAAGGAAAGGATGGCGCAACAATGCTTTGCAAGGACGGTTATAGAGATTACAGATGTTCAGTTCTTATGTGTGTACTCAATGTCCTTGCTTCTGCTAGTATTTTTCTAAATATGTTTTACACAAAACAGGATATTTTTCTTATTCAAAAGAGGATACACCATATCTTCAAGTAGAAACTACAAGTGCATTTTGTCTCTGCTTTTCTTCTCTCTCTGGACTGCTGCACAGCCTGTGGCACAGCAGCCAATGTCCTGACAAACCTCGATATGCAGGACTATCTCCCACTTTCTTTTAACTCCAATTCTTCTACACAGTCCTAGGAAATCTCAGTGGCTGTGATATTTAGAGGAGTAATGGAGTTCTAATTTCTTCAGTATATAATGAGGAGTGCAATCTGGGGAATGATCAAGTTATTTTTTCTTTCTAAGCACTTTGTTTCCCTGACTTCTGTAATCTATAGTCCAAAATGCTGAGAGGAAGATGATGTTTTGTTGAACATGTGCTGAGTGATTTTTTCTTAAACTGGTGGATGGAGTGCAAGTGTCTGAAATTCCAAGGTGGGGATTAAAGCAGCCTCTTTGAAAAGTGGCAGGGGAGATTTCAACTCTGAGTTTTCTTTTCCACGAGGAGTTCTAAATATGTAATTTGGGACAGGAGCTGGCATAAGAAGAGTGTAAGAACATTAAGCATCTTGAAGATAGCTGGCAGAATGCACATAAACAACACTCCGGCTCTGGTGCAGTGCACAGCAGCACAGTATAGACTTCCCAAGATAATGAGGAAATCACTTTTTTATTCAGGAAACCTATACCCCAGAGAAGCAATCCTGTCAGGGCCCATAAAACACACAGAGAGTATTTCCATGGCATGTTTTAAAAGAATGCCTCTATAATGATTTATTTATTAAGCCGTATATTCTAATGTGACTTAAAATGAGAGGCTTTTTTGCTACCTATGTGCAGATTAGGTTGTGTCAATATGTAGAAATACAGTTGCACAGCTGTTATCTACCAAAGAACATTTGAGGCCAGTGGTGCCTGGGGATCCTAATGATGCCAAATGATGCCCCAAGTGGGCATCTCGTATATGGGAGCCCATGAATATGTTCCCAAGTATAAGGTCCTGCACCTGGGTTGGGGCGAGCCCTAATATCAGTACAGAGTGGGGAATAATGGGATTGAGAGCAGCCGTGCCAAGAAGGACTTGGGGTTGCTGATGCATCAAGAGCTCAACACGACCCAGAAATGTGCGCTCGCAGCCCAGAAAGCCAACCATATCCTGGGCTGTATCCAAAGCAGCGTGGCCAGCAGGGCTAGGGACGGGATTCTGCTCCTCTGCTCCACTCTGAGACCCCACCTGGAGTGCTGCATCCAGCTCTGGAGGCCCCAAAATAAGAAACACACACTTGCTAAAGCAAGTTCACAGGAGGAGCACAAAGATGATCAGAGGGCTGGAGCACCTCTCCCATGAAGACAGGCCGAGAGAGTTGGGGTTGTTCAGCACAGAGAAGAGAAGTCTCCAAGGAGACCTTTTTGTAGCCTTCCAGTACCTTAAGGGGCATCAAAATACAAACTTCCAATCGTTTTGTAGGCCACAGCCAAGTACTAATCCCTTTAATCATTGTGTAGTATTGATTACCTGGTCTATGAATTTTAGTGGTCATTAGATCTTGCCCTAAAAGTGTGTGGAAGTTACTGAATCTGAATGAAAACAAATGGTGATGGTCTGACACCATGCTAAGTAATGGTTACACTTGGGAAGTATTTGCATTTGTTATTCATTTTTTTCTTTAAATACTGCAGTGTTCTGGGAGATTTCACAATTTCCTCCAACAGTTATGATTCTGTTGTTTCAGTGAGCCAAAATAAGCAGCTAAGCTTACTCTATGTTGCTATTATTGCAACAACAATACAAAAATTAGGGCATTTTTCAAAACAAAGCCGGTTGGAAATAATCCATTTTTACAAGCAGAAAAAGATAACAGGATCAGGCTGGCTGCAACCATGAAGACAATTCACAGCCCTTAGAATGCTCCAAGAATATGCAGCAGTTTACAACTGACATCTTTCATAAAAGTCAGTCTTTTTTTAGGGTATGGTTAATAAACAGAGTGGACTGATTAAAAAACTTTAAACTAACAACTGGAACCCTTGGTATACCCACCATCTCCAGTAAACAGACGAACGTCATCCAAGACAGTGCTGTGTTTAGCAAATCACACAGTATTTTGTCTTGATTGAAACACAATTTTATGAACATTGAATTAAAATTTCTGACTAAGAGGGCAGCTACAGACACAGACATCTGTCAAATTTTACAAAACCTTTCAGATACTTATGCACATATTTTGAATATGTTGCCCCAAGGTTGGGGTTTTTTTGTGATTTTTTTTTCAGTATGGAAATTCTTAACTACAGAAGCAATCTATAAAGAGATAAATCAGAATAATTTACCCAATATCTTCTTTGTACTTTATTAAGTACTGGTTTATCATTATGTTGTTTACGAAAGCTTTTAACAAAGAAAGGCAAAGGGAAAAAAAGGAGGAGCTTAAACACGCATTTAAAGAGACTCCAGAAGCAAATATACCTGTATTTCTTCAAAACTAAAGAAACAGGGAAGGGAGAAGAGGGAAAGAGGCTTGCCAGAGCACAGATCAGAAATGGAGTTGAAATTCAGTTGTTAAGATTTACCCTCTGGAGTAAGAGCATCTCACTGCAGTAATCATAGAAGGAATTTAGGGAAATGAGCTCAGGTCTCTGAATCAATTACACACAAATTTAAACCCTTAAAATACAAAGATGGAAGACACAAGCTTAAACACATTTGTGCTTAGCTCGGACAATTTACACCAGTATCACTTAACAGCAATAAATCATACAAACACCCTTGAACATTGTCACCTAACCTCAGTACTGATGAGCAAACTTGTGCCTGTCCTACATTCATTGAACTGTGGGTAGGATTAGTCATGCTGGTTGACAGAGTTAATTGAAATTCAGTCTTTTTCTCTTTCAGTGAGTTACTGATTGACTTTGCTTTTACAAGTCTAAATTATTCATGACAGAATGTATAAAAAAGAACTCCAGCCTCTTGGTTATTTATGGAATGTCCACTCTAACAGGGTACAGCTCGTGACTAATTGCTGGAATACCTTTTGTTACTTCTTGAAATGACTATTGCAAACTTTTCAAGCAGGGGGGTAATGCCAAATAACCTGCATTTCAAACCGCATTTTCAGACTTCACTTTAATCTGTGGGAGGGAAGAAATACTCTGATTTTCACTGGCACGATGCCTTACATCTGTATGTACACCAAAACAATCTCTGCATTTCCCATGGAGATGCATGTACACAGCTTTGAGCTTGTTGACCAGATCTAATGTGAGACCTGTTGAAAATTTGATTCACTGTGGACTGAGAAGCCAGAAGAATTTATAAAGTGATACAAAAATAATGAAGGATGAGCATGCTTAACATAGCAAGCAGGGCAAAAATATTCAGCTCTAATTAAGAACCAGCTTGAAACTCAGATCAGTTGCTGATTAAAAAAAGAAAAAAAAAGTCATCTTTGAATTCAGACAAGTGGGCTCTATCACATGGCCCAAGTTCAAGCTGTGACAAAAGCTTACCTTAATCCATGCAGTCTATCTTCTTCATTCTAAAAGAATTAGTCACATGCTTGACAAGCATTTCTAGAAGAGAACTGAAGTCAGTTTAAAAATTTATTAACCAATGCATACCAGATTTTTTTTTCTGGAACATGTTGGAGCTTATTCAATTTAGGCTGCTTTATGAGAGGCAGCCTCAGAGAGGGTAAAAAAAATTGGATGCTGACATCCAGGCCTTGAGCTGTGAATAACATAAACCAATCTAAAACCCTAAGCATGCTTGCATCCTCTTGTTTGAGACAGTTGGGTCTTATCTTCCCGTGGCACCATACACTCACCAATATGGGCAAATGCAGCGTTCAGTTTCCCCTGTACCGGGTCTACAGATTTTGTGCTGTGATATTGTTGGGCGTAAACAACTGAAAAATACCCAGGACAGACCAAGAATTTACAGTTAGCCTAGCAAGAATTAATTGCCACTCTGTAGCCTCAGCTGCTTTTCAGCAGATGGCACTGTAAGAGCATTTCAGCTGAATTCCCAAATATATTCCAGGTACTGTAGACATAAATTCATCCTTAACATTTAAATCTGACATTTCAAAAAAAAAATCTATTTTCAAATGATTTTTTGAATTAGTGGGGGAGAAGATAGCAACTAAGAAATAAAGTAATATATCAGTGGTTTGGGATACTTTGTTTTTGAGTATTCCATATCCAATAAAAACATGGTCATTTTAAATTAAACTACAGTGCAATCCAGCCTTTCTTTATGTATCTATAGCTTCTATATTTTAGAATATCTTGTCCTGGTGTTTCAGTGTATCTTATGTACTTCATGGGAAGAGATAATGTCAGAATAGGTATTACATTTTCTCTCTGGATACTTGGCTGCTCTTGTGCAGAAGTGAGAGCAGAACTGAGCCAGCCTGTATATGATTCTCTGTTCAGGATTTCTTGTAAGCCTGTTGATAGAGTGTCTAAAGCCTTTACACTGATAAACATTGTGGACATTTGACTTTGGATCAATATTTGGATTTGCAGCTGAATAAAAAGGTATATGACTCCAACCTCCAAGCACCAGCTCAGCTGCCAGTTCAACTGCCTCCTATCCTTCCTTGTCTCTTATCCCCTTTCCAATTTATTCCTCACAGCTCTTACTCCTCTCTCAAACATCAGTTCTCCAATTGTCTTGTCTTGAATTAAGGGATTCTTCTGTTGTTGATTCCCATGGAGCCCCTCGTTCACACCTCCATCACCTGTTACTTTGCTGTTTGCTCTTTACAAGGTCCATGGGAACTGTAGCCCTGGGCACTGCCATGGGCCCCTCGCCCACTCCAACACTCCTCAAAGATGCAGAGTGAAAAGCAGACATGTCAGAGCTAAAGGTGAACTGAAAGAAGCATCATGCACAATATGACAGTCACAGAACAACAGAGTGTGGGCTGTTTGAAGGAAATACAAGTCCTGACAAAGGCTGAGAAGATGCGTGGTCTTTCTGAATCTTTAGCTGATGGAATTGTAACGATTTATTAATATGGAGTGGATTTAGTGAATTTTCTGTTCTAGATGAAATGTATTTTTGACAAAGCAAAATTTCAAAATGCTTATTTTCCAGGGGAAAAATAATTCAAATGTTCAGAATAATTTCTCTTTTCAAACCTCAGAAGTACTCTTAATCTTTCAAAGTCATACAGCTCATTCAGTCTCTCCACACCATTCTTCTTTCCAGTAAAAGAGCAAGAGAAACTTGAAATAGCTCAGAAATCAATACCACAATTGGGGTTAGAATTTCATATAGCATACTAGAAACAGCTTTTGAGAAAGACGACAGGTTATGGCTACTGCTTTGAGTTAGGTTTCCTGATACTTTCCCCAGCTCCAGCTGATAGAACAGTGAACTCTAAATAGGACAGCAGGCAAATAGTGAGAAGAAAGAGTGGACTAAGACGTACATCCCTTGGACAATATGGGAATTAAACACTTTGTTATAAAGCATTTAAGTTTTCATTTAGTTGACTCACTCTCTGTGGCTCTGATTCAGCACTGCACTTGGCTATTGTGTGCTTTTACTGAGACAAATAAAGCAACAAACGTGCTCGAAGGTCGTGAATGCCCTCAGCAATGCTGAATTGCCTTTTGTTCTGCAGACACCCACCACACCTCAGAATTCAGTGTCTGAATGATGAAGCCTGGGCCTGACTCTGATGAAGTATGAGTCTGAGACCTAGACATTTGTGACAAAAGAAGAAAGACACATGAACACCTTAAAAGCTGAGGGACAAATGATGCAATGAGATGAATGGATCGTACTTTGAAGGATGAGGATGGGAGAGCTAATAGAGAGGACTTCATGTAGTGTCCAAAGAATTAGGGCTGGTAACCCTCATGGAAACCTAATTTCCTGGTAACTAGATGATATGACAGGGACAGACCAGTCCAGCATAGGCTACAGCTGAATACAGAATGTTGAATGGAGGATATGTGAAAATGCCTAAGGGCTCTTGGTATGAATAACAAAAACAAACAAACAAAAATAGAGAACACGGGCTCCTTACAGAGAAGTCATATTTTGAGGATCAGTTGCAAATAATCATCTTTATAATACAAAGGAACAAACTATCTTTAAGCTCAGATTTGTGTAACTTCCATGATTTTTCTATGCAATGTCATGAACAGGATGCCATACTTTTCCCTTTAAGAGAAAATTACTATTATTTATTAAAATCTATCCACTTATTTCATATACATGCATTTGGGTTCATGTTAGGAACACCAGAAGTACAGTAACAGAACTGTCCAGAATTCCATCTCAGGTCAGGTATCCAAACCTACTTCTGAGAAAAAGTCCCCTTAAATGTAAGGAAATCAGATATGATTTTGTGTTGGTCTAAAATAGGATGATTCATATAGGAACTATAAAGGCCATATTTCATTTCTCTCTCAGAAGTCATCAAAAAGTATAAAAGAATAACTGTGCTGCAGCTCTTATGAAAAGATCTCTCTTCCTGAGCAGGGCTGCAGTGGGATTATGCGGCAGAAGGAATCTCTAGAGACAGTGACTGACTCACACCAGCAGTGGCTGAAGAGACTGCATATTTCCCTCTAAACGCAAGAATTTAATTCAGATTAATAAGATGAGCAAATGCTTTTATTTCCTTGAGAAAACTTCTATGCAAACAGAGATACTACCTCAACACAGCTGTCAGATTCTTGAATTTTAGTATCTGTGCAGCATTTTACTGACAACAGAAATCTCCCCAAACCAGTTCTTTTCCTCTCTGTTACTCCTGCATCCAGAATATACTTTGAAGGTGTTGCCCATTCTTCTTTCTCTGCCTTTAAGGTCATATCCTTATGTGGGAACATAAAACCTTCTTCAGATAATTTAAATTGCTTGTCCTGAGAATAGAATCACCCCCAAAAGCACTGCCCAAACTAGTAGCTGTAACTCTAGTAGCAGCAACTTAAATAATTTTATTACTTTCCAATGCATTTTCGCCATCTCACGGTCAGTTCTTATGTACAGCTTGCTTTGCAGATATTCTCACATTCAATAGGGACAATAACAAAGTGCATCATGATCCTGAAAATTTATTAAATGATTCCAACATTTATGTGAGGAAAGTTGTCCCTTTTCTGGAGTAGATATTTTTGGATGTTTTAAACGATTATCATAAAGGAAAGTAATTTCAGTTCAATGTTTTGCCTGTTTTTTTCAGCCATTCATCTCTTCCCCTAGAAGCGAAATCCAATAACTTTGATCTTTAAAAGAAGGAAACAAATGGAAAAAACACACAGATATCAGAGCATGTCAGAGTAGAGGCCTTGGAATATGAGCCACATTTCGACTTGTAGCAAAGTGCCACCATGGAGGGGAGGGGTCAATGTAGCTTCTAAGTCACATCCTATTAAACCTCAGCTGCTAAATGTCCCAGGGCAGTCTTTGACCCTCAATCCTGCTTCTTCCTGATTCTGCTTAGCTAGTGGTAGTGTCCTGTATAGGTCTATCCACACCAATTCTACAGTAATCAATTAAGCTTCAAATTTTTCTATTAGCATCCAGACATTTTTACAGTGAATAAGCCCCTTTCCAAGTGCAGGAAGATTTTTTGGTATTAACAGCTCTCTGCTCTCTTCTATCTGCCAGCAGATCTCCTCTGCAGAAGCAGAGGGTTTAAATAAGAAAAATAAATGTCACGCATTGTGAGGAAAAAAAGAGGAGTTAACTTTGTGGAAATACATATCACACACTGTAAGTAAATTAATTCACAAAAGGGGAAAAAGCCCAGCCAGTAAAGAGCCTGTAATGTCCTGGCAGAGCAGTGGTTCTCCACCATGAAGCTGTGCTATTTGCAGGAATTCTCATCCAGCTCAAGCAGAGGGAGACCAGCACGGCAGGATGCTCAGGAGGACCTGGGGAGAGGAGTGCAACTGGTAGGCACTGGCTGCTTGGGTATGTCTGAAGCTCTGCACTGAGAAATGGGATGGAGGGAGTGGGAAAACCAGCTCCAGTCCTGACCAGCCCAGTGGTGAACAGCCAGGCTACAAGCAGCACTGCATGGAGCTAATTCTACTGCTGCAGTGATTGCTGCCTAGAGGCTGGAAATCAAACACTGTAACTGATTTGTGGGCCAGCTAGAGACCTTTGCCTGTGAGGATATGACATTTTAAGGAAGAATGTGAAGTCTGACAGAAGGTCAGACAACTTGTACTTATGTAATCTAGAAATGATTGCAGTTTCCTTCACGCATGGCCTGGGATTTTCTCTCCAAAATGCCTCTCTTCCTCATCCAGTCTATGTCTTCAGGACACTTTGTAAGCCACATATGATTATGAGAGGTTTGAAGAGTTCTCTTACAGGTGTCTCCTGTAATGTCTATCAGTCTTTGTCCCCAGCTAAATAGATACCACAAATAGATACCACTCCTTTAATCCTTCTATACACAAATAGTGAAAAGATCAACTTTGCCCTACTTAAAATAGGGAATAGAGACCTCATCCAAGGTCTGCAAAGCTCTGCAGTTTCTATGCACAGGATAGATTTAGAAGAAAACTTCTTTATATTTCCAACTCTATGGATATGTATACAGGAATATTACAACCTTTAAAATTTCAAAGTAAAACTCAGCATCATGTACGACTCTTTCAAACCCATTTAAAACCCCTGTTTAAATCTCCACCTCATACTTCTTTAAAAAGAGGGTATTCTGAAAAAGTAAACAAGATTTTCCCATAACAAAGACTTTGTACATGTGTTTAACTGTGCACACAGCATTTAATCTCAGTTTCAGTGAAACGCACATTGGCGCGTAAAGGTACACAGAAGTCTGGAATCTTGAGGCTTGTTTAAATTTCAGCTTTGTGAGAAGACTGTAAAATAGGTAATATCTATGAGTCACAACATTTTTGAAGCTCTTTTTAGAAGAAGGAATAGTTTTGTGTGACTATATGGAGTGGGGAGCAGTAAAGGACAGATAGAATTATCACTACCACTATGCTTGTAGAGTCAGATTCCATTATCTTTGGGATATACAGGGGTTTCATTTCCCTTACCCCTGGTAGCACCACTTGCTGCAGGGTCTGTCATGTAATGGCAGAGCAGCTGGATTGTTATAGATCTCTCACATGCTTTTCATAGCTTGCTGACCTGACAAACCAGTGTGGGTTATTGCAAATAATTTGTTTCTTGACCCAGAATCATGCAGAAGCACAGCTTTTCATATGGAGCTCATTTGAGAGAAATGCCCAAAAGCTATTTTTATCAGTTGAAGACAAATTTGATCTGACTGTGAGTTGGAATGTTAACTGTGTGCACCTTTCGATTTTTGTGAGGATCTGAATTTGATGCCATTTGGGTCATTGACATGAGACAAATTTGTCTAAGGCTTTTAAGGTGGTACACTTAAAAATGTTTAGAATAGTGTTTTTAAAAATAAACAGGGACTGTTCAGCAAGTTCATCATATCTTTAATAAAAGCAGGATACTGACTTCTTAGGGGCAACCTCTCTCAGCATATAATCATAATAGCTTGCTTCAAGACTCCCTTTTTTCACTCCTTCTCTGTTCCCTGGCCTATTCCCAAATGCCTGGACCTCTGCCTTTCCGGCTCCACTATCAAATATCTCAGACTGCTGCCAGAAGCTTGTGGCTCACTTATATTTTACCAAAGTAATTTTATTTTGCAGTCACTCATGGGTTTTTTTTTTTGACCTTTTCTTATTTCCTCAGGATGGATTAATATGTTGCTATTCAAAAAAAGGAGTAAATGGAAGATGGATACAAATAACTGTGAGGTCCGTAATGCGTCATACGATTTATTCAGCACGGTACATTTTCAAAATTAATTATACCTAACGAAAAATTTAGACTGATGGGGTTCATGTGTGGGACTGCAGCTAACAGATATAAAAGCAATAGTTTCTCAATGACCTGAAATTTTAGTACAATGACTTATTTAAGAGTAAAATCTAAAGCTCTCCACAAGGAACAAAGTTGAATGCCACTAATTTGAAAAATTATGCCTTTGGCTTTTTTTTCTGGAACATGTTATCAGAGTGCGATTATATCACTATTTTCTGTCAGAAATGGGCCTGGAAAATATAGGATTTTTATTTCCTATTTGTGTGGGTTTTATATGGAAGGATTCAATATGAACTGTGACTGGCATCATTAAGCCCCTTTTGTATCTAGGATACCAGTACATCCTGAATTGTACTTCAGAATACTTTCTGATTGAAAGTACTCACTCTCCTGAACAACATAATTTGTGTGATTGTGACACAATGATTCCAGGTAGCTACATTGGACTCTTCTAAATCCAGCCTGCAAGTGTGGTATTTTACACGACAAGTGTGAAGGATGGGCCAAAACCATTTCTATCACATGCAAAATATGTATTTGTTCAGAGCTGCGAGCAGTTCTAACAGAGCCAGTAAGATTTAAAGATGTACCTATCTTGCTAATGTGTGCTGTTTGCTAGAGATCACGGTAAAGCAGTGAAGAGAAATACTTTTTAAAGTAAGTAGCCTAAATTACTGCACTGCTGGACTTAGAGAGCTCTACCTTCCTTTCTAAACTGTAGTGACTTAGACCAGATGAGACCAACCAACAAGAATTATTTCTTTGTGTTAACACAAAGATATCATGCTTTGATTACGGGCTGTGACAAGCACCCCTGGCTCCTGGATTCACAGTCCACTCTCCAAATGCTCCTGATTCACAGTGCACTCTCCAACTTGCCTACATTTGTAGAGCCAGCAGAGTCAGCAAAGTTGCTTGAAGATCTCATGCTTTGTCTCCAGCCAACTTGATCAACAGCTGGCAAGTCTGGGAAACTTTACCCACCTGCAACACTGCAAATTCTTGGCACAGAATAGAGGACAATAAACACAAAACAGATGGACAGAGAACACTTGGAGATGAATTTAAATACTCAGGCCCAACTAATACCTTATCTATATCTTAAATATGTGTCACAGCTGAATGCTAGAGGCATCTGTGCTCTGCTTCAAGTCTGCTGCAAGTCTGTTCTGAACTGTCTCATCTTAGCAACTCAGCCCTAACTCACCTTCAAAGCAAATCCTGTTTGGTTTTGCAATGTCTTATCCCCCAGATGCTTTCCAAAGTCTTGTTTGCATGAATGGGCAGAATCAAGGTCTGCAGAGAAAATGACAATGGATTCTTATTTCTATTAAGTCTGATGGAAGATATAAACCTCATCATTTATATGACGGCCTTGACTCAAGCACTGGGAGACATGAGCTGAAATCATAATTTGGTTAATAAATTCAAAACTGTCCTTTTGAACTTCAAAATAAATGAAACATAGCTTGAGTTGCATCCTAATGGTTTGAGCATTCACCTGGGAGAGAAAAGCACTGAATTTTGTTTTAATAATCACATTATACTTTACAAATTATAGCACAACCACATTATTAAAGCAGAGAATGAGTGACAAGTCCCATGCTCACAAGTTTGTACATTTGCTTGAATTAAGAAAAGAAATAAAATAGAAACCAATCAAACAAACAAAACCAATACAACCAGCAGTGTTCTTGAACTTCCATGGGGTGAAGCCTGTGAGGTCAGAACCATATTCCCCCAAAGAACTGTCCACTTATTTGGACAATAAAGAGGAGGTGATCCAGTCTGCATGGGTGCTAAAGTAAGAATCCCTTCTTCTCTCTTTGTCTCTTACTAAAACTGTGTCCCAAGAGGACATAAAATTCCAGCATGTCATCATAGGAAAACAGAGGATTCATACTAAGTAGAGCCTATTGTCTTAGCAGCTGAAACTGCAGAACAAAAAAAAACCCAACCCCCACTCCAAAAGAACAAGATTAGAATCACAAAGATGAGTATTCAAAAGCAGGGAAGTGGCAGAATGAAGACAGCCAGAATTGTCTTTTTAGCATTTTTTTCTGTAAGTATATGACTACATATAATTGAAAGGTCACCATCCTTTGTTTCCTGCACAACAGTGAATAGTTACTATTTTCAAACTGATGAGTAGTTACACTTATTTTCTTCTTATTGTTGTATAGATAGCTCCATGCCCTAATACAATACATTTTGAAACTTCAGAGCAGTAGGAGGTGATATTAACCTCAGTTTTATGGCTCTGGAACTAAGATGAGATGCAGTGCTTTCACTAATTTCAAATGATAATTTGGAAATATTTAGAAGCTCATTTTTCAGAGCTCATGAGCTTGTGTAACACATTATATATGTGACATGGCTTCATTTGCAATTGTCATTGGTTTAATCTATCCAAGAATCAGAACTTAGTGTCTCACATTAGAACACAGAGAAAATGGGAAACACACAGATTTCAGTTTTCCATGAAAAGTTTAGGTGAAATGACTTGCCCAGAACTTCTCATGCACATTGTGGATGATACCACATTTCAAGGGTAACACCAGGAAGGTCTGGTTAATGCTGTGAGTGATTAGGCTAGAGGATGGATACCTCGGAGGTTTAACTACTAAAATCAGTTTCTCTTGGTCATATATGAACTGCAATTTTCATAATATAACTTAAAGCATATCCTTACAGTAAAAATCCCCCAGAACATCCCATCTGCCACTGCTACAAACCTTGTGGAGGCTGGAGAAGTTCTCACCGTATTGTTAATGGGCATCCTTCAGCTTTGTTCCTCAACATTGCTGAAAGATTTTGTTTTAAGTACATAGCTTGATTCAAACAACTAGCCAGGAAAAAATAATTTTTATGAATGATATATATTGAAGTTCTCTGGTAACATTTTCATTTCTTAGGCATAGTGTGTAAATTTCTGCTAATTATACAGAGAGAAATCTGCATCCAACAGAAAATACTGTCCTAATTTATTGTTTTTTTTTCTTAAAAGAGAGGTGACTGTTTTCCTATTAAATTCCTAATATTGAAAGTAACCTTTAAAATAATGCTGTTTGTTACACAAAGGAAAAAAGTTAGGTTTTTCTTTCAAGCAACTAATGACTATGTTGCATTTACTAATTTCTTCATGGCAGAGCACACATAAGAGAGATATAGAAAGCAAGTTTGTGTTGAGCTGGACACTTCTGGCCTCTTTATGTTATTCCCATTTTACACTGTTGCAGCTCTTTCATGTTGACATATATGAAAGTAAAAGGAGAACTGGGATCCTCCTCCATGGTTTCATTCTGTTTTGCCAGAAAATAATGGATGCCAACATCAGAAGCACATTAACGGTAAAAGTAATTTTACTGAAAAATATTCAATAATTTAAAAATCATGAGGTTTTTTGTCACAGCAAAACAGCTATTAGTGTAGTCAGATCACTCATGCAGGCCTGAGAGACTGCAAGTGCTGTCTGGTAATGGTAAGCACATTATTAATGCATACGACTTGCCTGAGTACAAAATAGCTGTTGCCTTATACTTAATATGTGTCACTGGTAGACAAAAACACACACTGCTTTTGAAACAGCTAATTTGGGTTAGCCATCACGATGGAAAACTATACTCAAGGCAAAAGAAAATCTAATTTTCCGCCATGTCAATAAATATAGTAAAGTTCAGTCTCTTCCCCGCCATGCTCCCACAGCTCCTTCACTGGTCAGTGACGCAGAACTAGGCAGCATGCAAGCTTCAGCTGCAGATTGATGGTAATCCAAGAGCAGCTGCTATGTATCATTGCTAAAAGAAATGACTTTTTGGATTGACAGAAAAGCACCTTGGTCCTGAAACAACATCAGGAAACCGTGTATATGTTGACTGAATTGCTGACAGACCACATTTTCTTCCAACTTGATGAGATTTCCTTTAGCGCATCTCATCCTAGTCCGGGTGGGAATGTGCCTTGCTGGCAACAAAGATCTTAGATGTTTATCATGTAGAAGACCCTGTCTAAACTAGTAACTACAAAATCCTTCAATAATTAAGGAAAATAAAAATGCACTGCTGTAAGTGTTGATCCTTTTTCCACTGACAAAGTTGAACTAAGAAAAATAATTAAAATGTTATACATTGTAGATGTCTAAATTTAGGGAAGAGGAATCCTGCCCTTGGCGATGAGACACTGCAAATAAGTCATTCATGTATGACAAAATATTTTTATTCTAATTACCTGAAACACACAGGAAATAATTTACTCAGTAAAGTTATCTAAGGTGAGAAAAAGCACCATTAAAAGGCAGCTGTTGATTTAATGAGTGTACACCTTTCTGTTATTTTCCTACGTGTATACAGAAAATAAAATGGTAGAGTTTATTGAGTATTTCAACCATGAACTTGTGAAATGTGCTTTTAGAGAATAAATATTAATTTGACTTGCTTTATTATAAATAAAAGAGATAAGAGCATTTCATTATGCTGATGCCTCCTACAGTTACATAATCTTGCAAATGGCATCTACCTGGACAGTATTTTGACACAAATACAGTCTAGAAATCAGTGATGTCTGTCTTAATTTTCTCAAAATATCTCCGATTGCCTGTGATTTGGGTTTGAATGTACCGAATATCGACAGAATTTTTTAAAAAATAAGATCTGTGTTCATACAGCCCTGAGCTCTGACTGCAGATACACTGGCTTTTCATATACCACCTTCCTTAGCACCTTTTGTTGGTGCATTGGAGTAACTAGAGGTGGATACCCACAGAGTAAGCATAGTGCCTGTGTGTGAGCACATACTGTCATCAGTGGAGATCTAATTGCTTGAGCGTAAGTATCTGGCATCATTTGGGGTGTTATCGAGTATTTCATCAAGCTTCCAGCTGCAAAAGTTCTCTCATACTCCTAGATACAGAATTTGTACAGTCAATAGAACTCAGAAAGTGGCAAAACTCATCTTAAAGTGGCCTATCTTCAGTTAGTTGACACAATCCACAGGCTACTGCAGGCACAAATACTTGTCAGGAAGCTCAGGCAAGTCTGGGTAACAGGTGAGAGGAGGGTGAGGTACACTTTTACACCATCCTTCCCTGGTACAACTCACTGTCACAGGCACTCAGCTGTGGAGCCTCATTCCAGGCTTTGTAAAGCTAAATTCCAGGCTATCGCACTAGCAATTTTTCCTTGGCATCGAAGTGAACTCGGCACATGATACACTTAGGGCTGGGTGTGATGTGCAGTGTAATGGCTTGTGATTTGAGTCAGGACAGATGAACGAGTCGAAGGACCCACTGCCTTTGGCAGCCAGACACTAGCTATCCGTACCATTCCTGCTGTCAGAGTCAGGATCTTTGAACATGGAAAGGTTATCAACTTTCAGATCCCTCAGAAAAACCCACAGTCCTCTGCTTATCAATAAAATGATAAAACAAATGATAAGATGAAGCGGGCCAAAGTATTGACAGAAATATTCTATTAGCTACAAGGAAAAAATCTTGTAAGACAACTGCATTTGATATATTAAGATGAATATATGATGAGAAAAGCTTTACTAACTTCTGTGCATTTTTGAACCAATAACTATGAAGATTTCATTTTTTTTCCCTAGTAACTGCTGGTTTATTGCATATTATAAATAAAGAAAATTAGTTTTAAAATTCCATTCTTCGTGTGCTGGCATAGAACAAAAGGTAGGGGATAGAATGTGGGTGAGGAATTGCTTTGGAGAATGAGGCAAAATGATAAAAAATTAAATTAGCTTGGTAGCAATTCTTGCATTATACAATAAAATCATTCCCTAGTTAAGAGAGATCTAGTTGTCCATGTCTGAGATCTGAACCTTACAGATCAGTGTCACAAGAAAAAGAAAAAAAAAGAAATATAAAAAATAATTGAAGAAAAAAGTAGTGATGACAATAACTCTTACAGAATTTACTTACTGTTCTTCCTGTCTCATTTGGACATATAGGGGTGTCATGACAGTAACCAAGATCACAGTTACTGTGGGACTTTTGGTCTACAATACAGGAGTCTTTCAATCTAATTTCTGATACTCTAATAAATACAAAACCTCTGTAAACACTTATTCACCCTAGTACCTCCAAGCCCCAGAGTGGCCAGAAGAGACAGAAATGGACTTGGCACAAAATCAGGGATACTTTCTCCTTCTTCTTAGCCTTAATATGAAAATGCTTCTCAGCTGCTCGATTTCAGACAAGCTTTGAGAAAAGCCATGTCTGAGCCCAGCTGAGCAGGTCTGTATCCACTGCTCATTATGAGCCACAAGTCTACATCCCAAGTGCTGTGTTCTGTGCTCCCTGTGACTGTATGGTACTCTTATCACACTTCAGATGTATCACTGATGGGCCAGCTGGAATCAGACTTCTGTGTTTATTATATTCATAGTGTTTCTACTGAACCAAAAGTATAAAATAGCAAGTCCTAAATTACATAAATTAATGCAGAAGGCAATTAATGCAGTAATTCTGAATGGCTAGAAGTGACTGCAGAAAAGAAGTCGAAACAATATTTCTTTATAAAAGTTTATATGCCTATGGAAATCTCCTGAAATAGATGATTTAAATCCTCTCTCTTGGGATATCTTATATCAGGTTAGGTGAAAACATAAAGCCCTGTGAAAACCAATCCGACACTTGCAGAAGAATGAAACTGGTAATTTGTCAAGTCTATGCAAGACAACTCCCCTGAACAAGCAAAGGTAATCTTAGGTCTGACCCTTCAATGACCTTCAATGTTGAGTACTTCTTTTAGTATTTGGATTTCATTCTGTTCATTTATATATTACTTTTGTTTTACTTATGGCTGATTGTTTTAAAGCAGCCTGTGTTGATAATCATTCACTCTTTTCCTCTCATTTGTGACTTCTTGAAACTCAGTCTTCATTCTGAATAGTAAGTGGTGTCATAAACAGACTCTGACTTTTTATTTTAAGATTTATGACAATTAATATTACAGGGAACTGAACTCTGACTATTTTATCCTCTCAGGAGTAAGTAATGCAAGAACAATTATTGGTAACATGACAGCAGCTCTGACAGCTTGTTCCAAAAAGTGTGTTTTATGGCTGAATATAAGATAGTGGTTATGTACCCAGTTATTACCTATTGATCTCAAAGCACTTTCCCTACCATGTTTTAAAACAGCCACTAATTTTTTCTCTTGCATTTAACATACTTTTTTTTCTTTAAGCAAGTGTTTTTCCATTTCTGATCTCCAGATTTCCTCTGATTCAGAGTTAAGGAACATTTTCTTTTTTTTTTTTTAATGGGCACAGATATGTTCCAACTTCCAGATATTTTTGATATACTCACATTAACGTACATCACTGCAAAGGTACTTCAAGGCAGCCATTGCAGAGGATGCAGCAATGTCCCCAGATGTCTCTAGAACATCACTTTTCCTGTTGTCAGCACACTAACATCATGGAACCTACTCTGCTAGCAACACCTTCTGGGTGTCCTTTTGTGGTTCAATTCACAGGATATGATCCAGAGCGACCCCACATTCTCTGAAGACACAGGAAAACACCCTCAGCCGGAGACTTCTCCAACTGCAGCTCTCTACCTGGCACAGCAGGGTGGGCAGAATGGCCAGGGTGGGTTAGGGAGGGCATGGGATGCAGGATCAGGGCCAATAGAGAAAGGAAGAGGAAGAAGAGCTGATGACAGAGGAGTTATGAACAGCTGTGAATGGTTATACAGGGTCAGCCAACCAAGTAACTAACTCCCCTCTTCATCTGTTCTTCAATAACTACAATATGAATTGTTCTCTTCAAGTAATTTTTCCTTATTCTTTTGGCCTCCTTCTGGGAGATTCAGCTGATCTATCTTGTTTTTAATTTCTGTTGTAAAGCCTAGAAATGACATTTTTATCATTTTAGTGATTTTCTAATATTATATGTGAATATAAACTGCCTGTGTGTCAATCTTCCCTACAGCTCTTTTTCAATAACACAGAATTTATATTCTTTCGATCATATTCTTTCAGTAATAGTGTAAAATGATCCTCTTTCATTCATTCACCTCTCACTTCTCTCTCAAAATATATATAAAAATAAATCACCCTCAAATATAAATAGAATCTCTCAAAAAAAACCAGAATCCAAAAAGACCATAACATTTCACATAGCCTTTAAATCCTATACACAAGCACTTCTCAGAAATGTCTTCAAATAGCTGATTTGCACTTTTCAAGTGTTTTAATAAAAATGTGAGCTGGTAAAAGAGGACAGGTTTCAGCAACTTGGAGTGGATCCCTGAGCATCTGCAGCTCTTGGGCAGCCCACACAAAGGTGGGGACATCCCCAAAGAGGCTGAAGCATGTGAAGGAACCTATGAGAGAGAGTGGGACAATAAATGAGAAGCAAGCAGCAGGATATGGTTATGAACATGGTCCCAAACCCCTGAGATTCCTGTCACGTCATCAAAGGGATTGAGAGAGTCTGGGTGAAGCCTGTGTCAAAAATAGGGACAGCCAAGACTAGAAAGAGAAGGGAGAAGAAGAGTTGGAAACAATTCTTGCAAGCAAGAAGAGAACAGGTAGTGACAGTAAGGAAAGCAGGAACAAAAAGTGTCACAGAACAGTTTTGATAAACTCTTGATCTTCTGTCAAAAACCTGTGTTTTTCCTTTCTTTTCTGAGGCAGCTGAGAATGGCACTGTCCAAAGAGCAGCAAGAATTAGAGCAAAGACGAGGTGGAATTTTTGACTTCAGCATGAACGAGTCCTTACCTGGACAGCTTTCATGTATACCATTATGCAGATTGATAAACTCCAAACACAGAGTACTAGATATCAGAGCACCATAGGATCAGCACTGGTGTTTGGTATATTGGATGGAAAATCATACATTTGATTTCTCCCTTTTGAGATCACTGGCAAGGAGGGAAGAAATACTGACTATAAATATGAAGATGTGATGATATTCCTGTCCACAAATACTTTATTAATTCTAGGAACAAAATTCATAACAAACAAAAAGAGAAAAGAAAATGGACATCACTGACATGAGTCATTTGAGGGACTAAAACCTATATAAGATAGTAAAAATTTAGGTAAATATTTTAATATAGTGCATGTCTTGGTTGTTACATTGAAGATTGTCCAGTTCAGGCACAGCAATAGCTAAAAGCAGTGTGTGGAGACACATATGTAGCCCAAAAGAATAAAAACTTATATGAGTGACATAGAAATAAAATCATGACATTTCCCAAGACCTCGAACTGTAGCAGAGGGCAAGAAATTGCTTGGGGAGCATAAGGTTGGGAATTGCAGTTGTTGATTTGAAGCTTTAGAGCTACTAAAAGAGAGCAGGGAAAAATTCTCTGAATATGTTTTGACCTCTGACAGGCATTTCCCTCTAATGAGATTTGCATTCCTTTTTCTTTCTTGAGTGTAGAAATACATCAGGTGTTCAAAGTGCTGCTCCTACAAATATTATAGTACAAAATGAAATGTAGGTTTGTGGCTGAATCGTGTTGTGATTAAATAGACTTTCTTTCCCAAGAAAATTAAACCAGTATGATGTTATTTTTCTAGTTTATTGCCAAGTGGTCTGTGTGCAGTATAAAACCCAATTGTGTGATGAATCATATCTAACTATGATGATCAAGATACATCCTCCATCTTGGAAGCAGTGCATGAAAACAGACTGCAGAAAGTGGGAGGCTCTGCTCCCTCTTGTGTGGCTACTATACAGGCATGAACTAGTAATGAGTTCCTTGGTCCAGGCCATAACATGAAGAACAGAAAAAACAAAACATGAGAGTGATTTATTTTCCTCCATATCATACAATTAGGTCACTACACGAAATACACTGTGTTGTGCACGATCAGCTGTGTGTCCTAGGCATTGCAGCCCTTGTCTCAGCCATGTGTAAAAGCAGAGTAGCTGGTTTGGGACTGGTGTTCTGGAGTGTGGGTGAGACCGTCTGTACTCTTTTTTTCCAAGAAACCTTTGCACTTCTCATTGTTGAACTTCATGAGGTTCCTATCAATCCATGTCTCCTGCCTGCTGAGGACTTTCTGGATGGCAGCACGACCCTCTGGGGGGGGTCAGCCACTGCTCCCTGTTTTGTGCTGTCTGCAACACGGCTGAGGGTCATCCTCTCACACAGATCATTAATGAAGCTGATGAACAGGACTGGGCACAGTACTGATCCCTGGGGAACAGCAAGAGTCACTGGTCTCCACCCCCTGGACCTGGCCATTCAGCCGGTTTTCAACTCACAGGCTCATCCAGCCCATACCTCATCAGCCCCTCTATTAGGACCTCACACACAACAGTTTAGAAAGCCTTGCTGAAATCTAGTTAGACAATATCCACTGGTCTTTCCTCATCTACCAAGCCAGTCACTACCTTGTGGATGTTATCAGAACTATCAGAACCTAAAATTAAATGGAAGTGTTCTTTGCCCCCCCTTAATCTTTTGGGCACATTTAAAAAATATTAGAGACACTGAAAAACTAAAAATAGCTAAAAAGAACACATGTCAAATGCTGGGTCACTTTGAAAGAAAGATTTGTAAATGATTTAAACACTAATTAAAAAACTAGGCCCAGCATAAAAAATTTACTTGAATGTGGATTCATAATTAATTGTGGTATTTTCTGCATAGATTGAAAATCCACCATGAAATTAATTGAACTAATATTTTAAAAGAAACAAAAGCTGTGTAACATTTGGAATTACCATAGTGCTATAGTAGAAATTAGAAAGGTGTATTAATTTAAATCCCTTACTGCTAATAAGTTAAATTACAAATCTGCAGCCAGACCTAAGAATCACGTCAATAGAACTCTGTACCAGTGTAAACTAATTTAAGTATGAATTTTTTATCAATAATATTTTACAGAAGTGTCAGTCTGTGGAGCAGATTCCGTCCTGTGCAGGTTTTGTCAGAGAGCAGTGATGGCCATGGCTGAGCAAGGCCGTGGGGAGCTGGAGACCAGCCCTGCTGCAGCACCACAGGGCAGGGACTGATGGCCTCAGGGGCTGACAGGGAGTCCTGGGCTGTGGTCAGGGCTGGCAGTGCCTCAAGGACCCAATAAATTTTATGATGCACGCAACCCTAAATCACAAATTAAATTCCATTTTGCGAAAGGGTTGAATGTCTGAGTAAGGCATAAAAGTTTATGGGGTAGGAACTGGACCTTAAAGCAATAGTCCAGAAATACCAGCTCCCCAAGAACAGACAAGGTACATCCTTCCATGCATGCCACAGGAACAGAACAACTCCTTCTTTAATGATGGACAAGAGCAGATGTGCATCAGACTGCACAGAAACACAGGACAGAAAAAACTGTGCTGGCAAAAACTGAGCCTCAAGCAAACTTCTGAAACTTTAAGGACTGGAAGAAGGTTTTAGGGTTTCATCTCCAAGAGTTTATTTTCAAAGAACTATTTTCTGTCCGGAAGATTGAAGCTGCATTCATACAGGACATTTCATCTGCAGGAAGTTAGTCAAAATATATATATAGGTACATATATAGTTGAGATTAACGTAGCAAAGTCAAAGCAGGGAATGCCAGAACTAGGACTGCTTATGTAACCTATTTCTGCTTGCAGGCCATAGTCTTGAAGATAGAAATCATGTCTCTCACATATGTCTATTTCATTTACTGCATGGGCAAGGGATCCAGATTACTGAGTTATCTTTAAAATGAATGGGAATTCAGACAGGAACATACTCACTCTGTCCCTGTTACAGGAAAACATTTAATTAACAAGCCAAACATTTACAGCAGTTGCATATAAGGGTCAGGTCTGAGTACAGGTGTCAATAAGTACCCTCTACATCTTCAACAATTGTGTTGGTTTGAGCACTTATTCAGGAATGTGGGAAAGAATCAGCTTCCCTTCTTGCTGCCACATTCTGAACTGCAGTGCACAGAGACCTCCAGCATCAGCATGCCCACTTTCATGGACAGCTGTCTTTAAATTTCCACACCATACATGATCTGACTCTAAACTACAAAGGTACTTTGTTGTCACTTCTTTCAGTGATATAGTTGATGATAACCTTCACATCATGTCTTTCCAGATGAATTTTTTGTTCCTTTAAACACTGTCTGGAAAACCGTAACCTAGGAGGGGAAGCTTGCACCTTCCCAGACCTGCTGCTTGGGTCAAAGGAGGTGTTCCAGAGTGGGAGAAGCAAGAGCTGGGAAACTGCCATGAGGGAGAGGAAGATGCCTGCCCCAGAAAGAGATAAAAAACCTTCCCTGAGACCAGAGGGATGGAGCAGAGAATTCTCCAACTTGGAATAACATTGAGCTGTCTGTAAAGAAAGACCTGCTCCACTAGGTAGAGCAGATGAGCAAGACAATAATGGACAATGCCTTTTTCCTTTTTCATTAGTTTACTTAGTGTCTCTGAGTTTTCAATATTTAAAAAAAAAAAATACAGTTTAATCAAAAAGGGTGTGTTTCACATTCCCCCAAATCTCACAAAGCAGACACACAAGATGAGGCCTTGGTCAAACAATGATGCTACCTCATTGCCATGGGTGCTGTCAGAGTTTCCTCCACAGTTTTAAGAAAATTCTTTTTAATGTTTAATGTTTCTGCTAGCAAGACTCTGTAGCAAACCCTGCACTTTCAACAACTTCAGGTATTAATTTTTGTGAATGGGAATTTATTCTGGATTTTCAGATAGAAATCAAATTTCCCAGGCAGCTCTAACTAATAATACTGTATCAGAAAGTTTTTCCTGGTCTTTAAATAGATACATTTTGTCTTCTTGCTATGGCTGTCTTGCTTAGAACTGTTATTTTACATAGTGCCAAAATGTACAATTTATGTTTTTAAGAGATGAAGCAGATGTGTACTGAGTTTGTCGCCATTTAAGGCATTTTCCTTCACAGAAAGCTACATCATGAAGCATTCATTTAAACTCTCACCTGCCCTCTGCTACATGAAAAACTGTACTCAGAAAGCAGCCTTAATAAAGCAATAAAGTTTGATTAATTAAATTCTTCTGCCTTGCCTCCCTCTTAAGAACATAGCAAATGCACTTTTATCCCCTTCTGGAGTCATAGATCTGTATAAATAAATTCTAATATTTTCAGAGGAACAAAATAAGTTCTTCCTCAGCTACTTTCCATCTTGCAAAGACACATTGGGCCTTCCATACACAGGAGTGCAGACACACCTGCTTTTGTCACTTGAGGCTTTTCATTCAGTGGGGTGATTTTATCCCCTCTCACACACACCTGAGATTTTAAGAAAAAAGTTTTTCTATTCCATCAACTTTGTGTTTTTCCTGATGAAAAAAAGCCTGTGATCAAAACCAAGCTGCTCACAAATCTTACCCTAAAAATGTATGAGCCAACAGGAAGTGCTCACTGAGGAATCAGAAACCAAAAATTCCTGTTGTCTTGTTGACTGACGTACATCCTGCACCAGAAAAGCAATTTATATTGGATTCATACATACCCTGTTCTGCTTGGTTTCTCACCTGTATATAACCTACATCAATGGCTCCAGCAGAGCTGGCTCTCCTGCTTGATATTATTATCTGCTTTCTGGAACTATATCTCCTGAGACAAAACTTCCTGGGGCTTCCACTACTGGCAATAGACATTTTTCAAAGACAATCTAGCTTTCATTTTTAGAACAGAAGTGTCTGCCTGTAGTTCAGTTCAGCCCTTGAAGGAAACAGGTCAAGAAAGAAAAGCAAAGCTCTTCCAGTGTTACCATACCTTTGGAGTCAGGAGCCCTTTTATTACATTTACCCCCTTTTCTGGGGAAATACTGTTCTCTTAGGGGTAGCGAGCAAGTTTTGCAGTTTACAGTCCTTCCTCTGTGATGTGCAGAAGGGGCCTACATTGGGAATACTAGAGATGAAAAGAACAGAGTTGGAAAAGGACCAGGTCTAATGTCTTCCTTCTTCCTCATATCCCACATTGGTTTATGCATGAGATAAGGGTATTCCAAGTGCTGTAGATGGAAAGGCAGCCATTACTAAAGAGAAGGCTTGCCTATCAATTCTCTTGCCTGTAAATTGGATTAAAATGTTAAGTTAGCATTTCCTAGTGGCAGACAGCTTAATTGCTATAGAATTTTCTGCAACGAATCAGTCACTCTCAGTTTGAGCTAGTCAGCCACAAAGCTGAAAGTTAATACAGGTTGCTTTCCACAATCCACTAATAACAGGAATGCTGCTATTCAACAAACCACAGAGTTTTGAAGTGTTTTGTTCAACAGTAGCATAAGTGTGCTTCAAAGCGGCAAGATCAAACACAGCAGGAATCCACCAATTTGTGCACCCCTGCAAGGCACACACTGGATGAAACGCACGAGCTGTACCCTCCAACAACACAAACCCTACATTAGATTCCACATTTCTGAAGGGAAGGCAGATTTGCACTGTGTTTGGGGTGGGATGGTGCCAATCTGTCAGATTCTGCTCCACTTATTCAAGACAAGCTGACCTTTGCTCATGAGTAGATGGAGATGCTATTTAGCAGGAGAAAAGGCAGTGCACGGGGGTGGGGGCACGGTACCAAAAATGTCAGGAGCTCACCCACACATGTTCAGGTAGATCAGTGTCCTATTTCAAGATAGGCAGACACTTGGATGATGAGCCCCCCGCTGTAACTTCCCCTCCTTTTTTCCTAGACCAGGTCATCTCACCCAGCCGATCTCCCAGTTACAACCAAAAACCTTCATGAAAGGTTCCCTCCCTCCTCAGGACAGTTCTGTGCATCTGCCCAAGAGAAGCCCCTCACTGCTTGAGAAGGCTTTTTTCATGCCTCCATTAACACAAAAATCCTATGTTCCTTAATTGAGTAAACCACAATTTTTATAGTCTCTTGCTGCAGTTAGGATTACTTTAAAATGCCTGAAACAGTTTCTTATGCTCTGTTTATTGCCTTTCTCACTGCTCTGCATGAGAGCTGGCTTTACTGATTATCAGCTGCTTTAGTTAGCAAGGAAATAATGTATGGTGGATTTGTAGGATAATGGGATTAAAGTATGCTATTCCAGAAGGAAAAAAAAAAAAGAAAAAGAGAAGATAAACAGACCAAAAATTTAAAAACAAAGAGAAAACTACATAAGGCACAACAGAATTTGGTTTCCTAGCTCATACAATGGCCTTCCAGCTCTCAATCTTATGAGTAACACAGACTTAGTTCTACTGAAGCAATGTGGAGAATATGAAGAAGCAGAAAAAACTAATTTCATATTTGAGTTGTCCAGACTGATACAATATGCTTCCAGAATACTGGAGCCTGTGTTCTGCATGCCAGATTTTTCTTTTTCGGTGAACCTGTATTTGGTATAGAGGAGGCTTTTTCAGCTACCTATATTAATATTCTAGCACATGCTCACACACCAAATTAGCCCTGGGGCCAGGAAGAGCAAAAATATAGTCAGGGTATCAGCTAGACTGGGGATTAAGAAAGCAAAAGAGGCAGGAGGGCTGTTCAGCAATTCATAGCAAGCTAGCCACACAGGCTTCTTTAATTGCGCTACATTAGGTAACAGAAATCAGGACTGTGGAAAGGTCTGAGGAAAAGAAGGGAAAAATGGAATTCAAAGAGCTGTGATGGAACAAGGCTCAAGCTAATAACAGACAATCTGAATTGGATTAAAACAAAGGAAGAAGAAAATTATTAAAAAGTAGATGGGGAGAGAATTCTAAGAAAAAAAACAAACACTGGGCACTCAAACAGGCTCCCTAAGGCAGTGGTCACAGCACTGAGCCTGACAGAGTTCAGGAAGTGTTTTGTCACTGATCTCAAGCACATGGTGTGACTCTTGGGGTTGCCCTGTGCAGGGCCAAGAATTGGACTTGATGATCCTTGTGGCTCCCTTCCAACTCAGCATATTCTCTGATAAAGTGTGCAAATGGCAGCATAACCTAAGTGAAAAAATCACCTCAAAGAAGAAAAATCAACATCTTTAAATGTATGACACAAGAAATTAATTGAATTGACAGAGTTATTTATAAGATTTTAAATTCATTTATTGCCTGAATACCTCTGATAGGAGTTTAATTAAAGCACAATCTACAGAGTTTTTTTTGCTTGGTTTCAAACAGATTCTTAAGCTGCCTATGTTTATGACCAGCAGTACTGTGGGTAGCTAGGAAGCTCATAAAACCAATGATCTGCAGGGAACAGGGAGCATCATCTTCCCCCATCTGTGCTGGTTCATGCTTGTTTTCTGTAAAAGCCTCCCTGACTGGAATCCATCTTACCGGAGCTAGCAGTAAACTTACCAGCTTCTCCTATGGTCTGTCGAAATAGTCACCTTCAGGCATTGGTCCCATCAGCTGTCCTAGATACACACCGCCAAAGGAGGAAGAAGAAGCAGGCTTAATTTTCACAAATTAAAATGGAATTTGTTTAAAACTTTCTGAATATATGTCTAGTAGAACACTGGTCTACAAAACTTCCAGAGACTGGTAGTATATTTTAAAGAACCATCTTTGCAGAAACACTTAGAAAGACTTATTCTTGCCTTATTCTTTAAATACTGCAGGACCAGTAGTTAAACCAGATCAATTTTATTCAGCCTTTTTCAATTTTGGACCCCTAACAAATTTCCAGAACAGCTTTAGATCCCTTTGGAAATTCTACATATTTAGAATATCTATTATTCATGCAGGTCAACAACAAAAATAGTTGAAGAATTACTGTATTAAAGAAATTTAAATTCTTTGTACATGGTCTTCTGCATTAAATCAAATGGAATAGTGCTTAGACTTCTGGCAAAGCAAAATGAAGCACAGTCAGTGCATTTTGGTTGCAGATCTTCCCCATATATGAGAGTTTTTCACTTTTTAATACTAAAAAGTCCACATGAATGTAAGTAGATGATCATACATATTGTTGATATCATAACTACTTATTTGCCACTTCACAGTTCATGGTTCTTGGGGTTTTTTTGGGGCAGAATTGATGTTTCAGTCCACCATCACTGAATAACGGAAGCAATTATTTGTCTCCCTTTTACACTGGAACATGAATTGCAGTACAGTGCACAAGATTTGGGGTGCAGTGACATGGTTCACTCATACCAGGGAAGCATTGCTAAAACTAATATTTGAGCACTAATTAGCAGGAATTTGTTTAGCATTAAGCATCATCAACTGTCAAACGTCCAGGAAAAAAAGCAGTCAAGGATTTCATTAAAATAATTTCACCTAACCAGCCAAACCCTGAGTTAAAACATCTTTACAAATATCTCAATTTTGTGATGAACACTAGAGGCAGTTACAGCCTTTCCTTGCCATTCTAATTTGAGGTCATCAATCAATGCAAGCATATCACAGCAGCAGTTTAATAGGCTTCATTTTCCAGGTGATCTCACTGTTCAAACTAAAAGTAAAATTCACAGTTAAGGCACAATATGAAGAAGAATGCATACTTTGATAGCTGCCACTTTCAGGATGAAGTGGTAAAGTTACAGGTTTTCTTTCAATCTCATTTTAGAGAACTAAAAATACCTGATAACTTTACCTATTTTTAGAATAGAGGATAGTTTATGTATTTGCTATGCTTCCCTAGGTGAAAGGACTTTCCCAGTGTAAATTGCATTACTTTAATCATTTAGAGATAAATTAGTCTAAACTACTGCAATGACAAAATACATGATGTCTCCCAGTGAAGTATAATTGATATCAGACAGATGACTGCCCTGAATGATCAGAACTGAAAGCAGGATGTTTCTTCAGAGATGCTCAGAGACAAGTCACCTCTTCAGTTCATAACTGGAAGTCTCTGGAATCGGGGTAATGGAATAATGACACGGCAGTGGTCATGAATGAAAATGGAATGGGATGTCAGATTTCATCAGGCCGTGTAGTACTCGTGTGCTCCCATTTTCAGATTCCTTTCTTTTTTTTAACTCCCTCTTAATATTTTTCATGGCTGCAAAATTTTCTGACATTATTAATTTCCTCTGGCATGTCAGTAGGGCAGAAGAAATTTAAGTCTAATTTTAAAAAGCACATGGCTAAACATGCTTTCCTGTTATTTACAGACATTTAGATATGGCACTCAAAACTTCAGCAGTCCCTGACCCTAAGGGCTGAAAATCAGTGGAAGCTCTCCACCTTAAATTTCCATGGCCACAGGATGACAAACAAAAATGAAATGCATAAACTTCAGACCAGCTTTTAAATGACAGATTCTTGGATGTGGGCTCCACAGAACAGACTGTCCTGCAATCCCACTGTGGAACCGACCTCTCTTGAGAGAGATGGAGCTGTCCAAAACAGAGTCATGAAATAAGAACGATGAGTACCTGAGCTCACTGTGGACACTCTTACTTTGCGCTACACACACATATTCATCTGGAGCAGCATTTAGTCAAGAAGTGGGAATTAAATGAACCTGACGTAAATAATAGGACCATTTGATTATCACTGTCACCTATAATGGATCACATCAACTACGGAACAGCTGGCAAGATGTACTGTGCCCTTGTTCATGTACTAATAAGCAGCCCTGCATGGGTGGTGCTTTACTGACATTGAGAGCTTGTACAAACCTTCACCCTCCGTGCTGCTGGTAAGGATGCCTGCCTGCTCTTATTAGCCAGTATTATTTGTGTACCATTCAAGAGCCCATAGCAATAGAACAGAACCCTGTCACAAATTAATGGGTCTCTACTAACTGGAAATGTCAATGCAAAAATGAATTTAAAGATGTTAATTTTTCAAGCAACATGAATCGCCTGACAGCACTTTATTACAGCAATGTTATTGACTCCCTCCCCCTCCCACGGTTTAAAAAGCTACTACAATAAACATCAGCCGATTAGCTACATCCAGCATCGCCTTTTGTTTTCAATTTAAACATAAAAAATTTAATTTACAAAATGGCTGAGAGCAGCCTGGCCTGATGGAAAGCATCCCTGCCCATGGCAGGAGTATTGAAACTAGATGATCTTTAAGGTCCCTTCCTCAGGGGAGGAGTTACGAGCACTGCTTAGGTCAGTCGCTTACACATTGATATATATTCAAGGCCTGCATAAACCCAGCTTGGGGCAGAAGCAGCATTTCTATTTCTAAACTCTTCAAAAATCACAGCATGAAGCTTGGCCCATAGTAAAAATTAACAGCACTTCGGCAAAGCTAGCATGCAATCAAAAGTATTACAAACTATTTCACAAAAAAGAGACGTGAAAAGCACCTCGAAGTAATGCCCGATGCTTTTAAAGCATTAGAACACACATCAGTATTAAAACCAAGCTATTTATGATCATCCATTGCAAGTGTTCCCTAGATATGGATATGCTTCATATGTCTATTTGTTTCACATTTACTATCTTTAGTTGAATTTCTAACATGTTTGATAGCAAACATTTACTAAAATCTTGTGCTTCTCCTACGAGAAGTCATTCAGAGTGAGCCTGGGACCGCAAAATGACCGCATGACTCAATAGATAAGACAAAGAATATTCCCCAACCCCTTTTCATTTTAAACTTTTCATCAGACAGCAATGGATTTTTGTCACTGCCAAGTCTTCTGAAGATAAAGATGCTGCACTTCTCAGTTCACACTTCACCTTTGAGACAGAATTCCACAGGGAGAAGTCCAGTTATTTAATGGACAGACTGTTCCAGACTTGCTCCTTGTCAAGTATCACGAGAAGTGAAAGGAATTGTGGACAGTGATCCCACTTCCACCAGAAGAACACTACTTTCAAGGTCTGTAAACAAATTTATCTATTGCTCAAAATCAAAAAGCAATTCTCTCCATTAAAATGATCAAAAGCCTCTAGGGTTGGTATAGTTCTTACCACATCTGGTATTTCTCAGCAGTGAGAGACATCTACAGTTCCCATTCATAGCCTCAGGATTTTCTTCATAGTAGCAAACAGGAGCACCTGCACCTGGTCCTTTCATTAGTGGCTACTTGAGTACATTAAAAACCCTTCAAAATCTGCTTGCCAGGAGCATTTAACCACTTCAGAGAGATAAAGGAGACCAAATCCATACAGAGGCAGTAGTAGAATATTTTGTTTTCTTCTTCAGTACATACATTCTCTTCTTTGTTTGTAAACAGAACTAATTTTAACCTGGCAAAGCTTTCTGTAAAAAACTACAAGCCTTCCTCACATTACCACCAAGGGTCCTGAACCTGCTGTAAAAGGAAAAAATATTGTATTCAACTAATTATATTACATTAGAAAGTAGTTTTGATTTCATGCAAAAAGGTTCTTGTGATTTTGAACACATCCCTGGGAACTTTGCATCATGTGTTAATCAAGATCAAACAAGACTGAGTGGACAGCTATATGAGATATAATATTGAAGGGAGGGGGAAGTACCAGTTGGGGAAGGCATTCAGAAGGGTTAATGCTAGCCCCTGCAGGTTAATGCCTCAATTGCTTTCTCTAGCCAGTGAAGACATAAAGGCTTCTCAGAGAGCCATTCAGAGCTGAAGATTTGTTTAGCTACTCTGAATCTCTCTGGAGGACTTTAACTTGTTAACTTCAGAAGCAGCCTGCAGAGATTAGCCTCAAAAAGATCACAGTTGCTTTTGTGAACACTCGCCAGAATTTGCCTTCCATCAGTGGCTGAAATCCTCTGTTGAGATGTACTGTTGGGTATACCGTATTTAACTCTGAACACTGCGCATTGCACAGGGACTGAAGTTTACCTAGCTGGAGCCTAGCACTCCTGCTAGAATCACTGGAACAGTATCCACAGCACTGCCAGGGTGACTGCCGGATTGAGCTTTTCCCAGTGCCCCATTCAAGTGCTCTGTTTAAAGGCCACCTGCATGCTGCCATACAAAGGACTGCTGTGCCCCAGCACCTCCAGAATCCATTCATTGTGCAGTCATGCTGGCACAGCTCCTTCTTTCACTCTGCTGCTCGTATCACTGGAGTAGCGCTGGGAGCTGGGCTTTTATGATCAAGCTAAACACAAAGAATAAGAATTCTCAACTTTCGAGACCTACTGTCAACAATTTTTATGATTCTTACTTAGTAACAACAAGAAACGAAAATGGCCTTTTCATCTCAAACACAGAATAAAGTTGGATTTTGTGACAAGAACACAGGAACAAAACCATACTGCTGACAGAACTTATTATCAGGGCCATTTTCTAACTTCTTCTGTTCTACTATACTTCATCAGATCATTGTGCTTTCCTCCCTGAAAAATGTCCACGATATCTTCAAATTCTATCAAAATAAAACTTCTGAGATCTTGTATAAACCAAAAGAACAATTACAGGTATTTGAAAGTTTTGGTATGACTTTTCACAATTTATGCTTCTGCTCATTTTTTTTTTTCACAGATTATCTTTGTAACCTAAATTAGCCACCCTTCTAAACACGTAGAATACAGAAAAAAGACCCTTCAGATTGACTTCAGCAAAGGTGTGACAAAATGAATCACAAACAACACAAATCTTTTGTTTAACGCCATTCAGGTTATAACCAGAGCTGAAGACAACACAACTTCCAGGTAGAGTTGATTTCCAAAGTACACCATAAAGTATGGGTAGACAGACCAGTACAAATCTGAGGGCACAGCATTTCCACAATCTTCTAACAACTCCCAAGCACTAGAAGCTTAAAGTTTCCTATGCAACCATATCAAACATGACTTAACAAAATGAACTTGCAAAGGTCGAGTCAACTTGCAAAGATTGCTAAATACGTTTTAGCACTGAAATCAAGTTCTCTTTACCAAACAGAAAAGCCACGTTCAGATTTTAGAGACCATATTGAGACAAAGGTGTAATGAACAGAGTACTAAAAATACCAGTTATTTTTCCAAATGAACAAATTCTTAGCATGTTACATAAACTACCTGCAATGCAGTATGTCAAACAAATACTTTATGCTGTGTTATAACCTAAGTAACAGTGTGAGAAATGTTAGCCACCACATGAAATCATTTTTACATAACCCTCAATTATATAAACATCAGAGCACCCTAGTTTCAAAATGCACTTAACCATGATGGCCTTTAAAAAACATTGCACATTTAGACAGAAAAAAAAATTCCTGTTTATTATACTCCAATATCAGGTGCTTTTTCAAGCATTCAGTTAAGAGATTTGCAGCTAAAAATTACAAGCAATTAATTTCGCTCATCCTAATTATATTGTGGCATTAGATTAATAAAAACTATGCACTTTGCCCATCAGGGGCAGTGTTCTGTAGAATTCTGCATAATAATCTTTTGGCTTAAAATGAATCCCAAAGCATGCTGAATAATTAACAAGAAGAGTTTTTAATTATTATCAAACTCTCAGAATATGAGAGGAACAATGTTTGCACTTTTTCATGTAATTGTTTATTGAAGTAAAGAAAAATACAGAAATTTACAGTTTATCTTTAATTTGGAAGCTGTTTATAGTCAAATATTGATTTCTGAAGAGTTTTTCTCTATTTCCTCAGCTTACACCTACTCAGAATGGCATTTTGTACTTCTGCATTATCTGACACATTATCTGAACATCTTTCTAAAGCATGAAGATTGCACAGGACAGTTGTATTTGTGACAATACTCATTTAACCAAGCACTGCAACACCCCTTGCTCTTTCTGTTCAACTCACTAGAACAGAAAAAAATTCAATATGGTAAGATTTTGTCAAATACATTAAATCACAGAGCAGACAACCAGTTCAAGAAAAGCAGCAATTTCTCTACTTAAAATACACAGCTGATAGTATACACCTGGCAATTTCTAATCTGAACACAAATATTTCAGTGAATTCTATGCTGTTTTCTATGTAACAGGCAGTAACAAAACCAAGACTTCTGGAAAGAACTAGCATTAGTGTGCTGAAAAAGGAATGACATATTTGACCAGTATCTACACATTCCCAAATTACATTGCAATCCTTCCCAGCTGATGGCACTTCATGTGAGGAGACTAGGTCTCACAAATTCTTTGAAACTGAGTTTAATTTAACTTCACAGTACGTCAAAATGAAGTCTTAAAACACAGAAACCTCTATTTTCTCCTTTATGTAAAATACTTGCAGCAATCTTAGAATTACTTTGGAACATTTGGCAGCTGTTGACTTATTTGAGTAATAAACTCCTGAAATTTCCCTTCTACTCGAGCTTAATACTTGAGCCTGGTGAAAACTGTTCCCCTAAACATGGAAATAACTTTAGAAAAAAATACAGAAAAACCCCAACTTTTAGAACACAGTAGGAATAATTTCTTTGTAGCAAAATCATAACACAATTCCTCCTTTCACGAAGTAGACTCAACAATATCCAGTATTTTAAGTTGCTATTGATGGTGGCTGTGTTTACCCTCGTGGTGTCAACAACATCTATAAAGAAGTCTGTCTTTCTTACAGCAACATAACGTGCAATCAGCCTGTTCTTCTACTAGTCAGGGAAGAATCAGTGCATGAGTTAATGTATTTTAACAGGAAAATAAACCTTTATCTCTGTTTCAAAAAGAGAAATAAAATCCTGGGAAGTCATTTTTGCTTGCTTTAAAAAAGTCCAATTCACTAGTAGCATTTTGGAGCTCCAAAATAAAGAGACCTCTGCTGCACAGCAATGTCACTCATTCCTCAGCTTTCAGGAGATGTTATGAGCTCCCAACTCGATCTCTGGGAATGAGCCGTAGATCTGAACCATGCTTTAGAAACACATTTCCTAAACAAAGAAAAAAACCAGGATATATTACTAACCAAGAAAATACAATGTTACCTCAATAAACACATTTAAAGGATAACAGTGTTAAGTCAGTGTTTAACAGCTTCATAGTAATTCCTCTTACATACTAGAAATAAATTTTTCATGTTTCTATTTAATTTTATCTTGCCCTTCTTTTTACAAAGAGCTCCTTATTTTAAATAAAAATGCTAGACCTTGCAAAGTGTAGCCTTTCAAACTTTGCAGTTCCACACTCGAATGCCTGATTTCACTTATAAGCCGTAATAATTTCAAGAACAGAAAATGAAGTTTTACTTTTCCATAATTATTTTGTTATCCTGAGGTCATTTGTGCATTCATTCATTCATTTTTAGCTCTCTCCTTGGTTCAGTACTTATTGACTTCTAATTTCAGAACCTCAATTGTACTTTTCTTTTAGGAAGGTTCTCCACATGTCCAAACATAAGTTAGTCTCATTTTAGCATAAAAATCCCCTTCAACTTCTTATTTATTACTGTATTGTCTTAATCATCATAGTCTTTTCAAGAAGACAAAATAAAAAATTAGAAGTTTCTAATATTTAGATGCTTTGAATATTTTTTTAATGTATTCAGGATTGTCATTCAGGTTGCTATTTTCTTCTATTAAATGTAACATTTGAAAATGAAACCACATCACTAAGTGATGCATTATTTAATTAATATATGGAACATTTACTTTTTTACTTCATACTACTACTGCACAAAACAGAATACATGTGATTCCTTATTCACCCTTGCATTAACTTCTGAAACAGAGTAATTGTATTTCTCTCCCAAGCATCCCATTCCAGGGATGTAGAGTGCTCTCACAAGTAACATTAAGATACCTGACATCCATTTAAGTTGTTTGCATATTTGAACAAAGCTACCCTTTTTTTTGAACTCCACTATCCATTAAGCATGTGGATCAGGATCAAAACCATTGTATATATCCAACATAATGACCCTTAGAAAATCAATTCAAAAGAACATGTTATCAGAAGACATTCTGATTTTACAGCTCTGCCAAGACCATGCACTGAAGAGCTCTATAAAACCCACTGAATGCAAACCAGAGGACTGCTTACTAACCTCACTGTTCTAGATGGAAACATCCTATTGTAATGGCCATCATAAAATTAGGAACATTTTAAAACAGGCCACAGCTGAATCTCACGGAGACAGCAGTTCACCTCACCTCAGTCTGCTTTCATCACTAATATCACACTGGTTTTATTAAAGTTATGGCATACTTTACCCTGAAGTATCAAGGATTTAAAATTGAAATCAATACAGGGATTAAGTGCTAAGCCTAGCTCTTTCGGCTTTCATTTCCCCTGCTCCATGAAATCATGTAAAGAAAATGAAAGCCATACTTGAGTGCTTTTTTTCAGAAAGGAAGGGAAATCATGGAACAGTACAAAACCTCTGAAATCTCTAAGGATTACTAAGATTTTATTCCCGTATATCTTATTTTGGAAGTTTTGGAAGACTAAAGTAACTGTTCAATCTGTAGGAACTCTTGATATATGGAAAAAAATAAAAAAAAAGAGAAAAAAGTAGATTTTGAGATACCAATTAATGAGGCTGAACAGAAGATTATACCTAAATTATAAATGTTTACTTGTAAACTGAGGAAGGATTTTGGCCTGAGCACTGGGTTTGGTGTAGGTTGTATTTTGCTTGTTTTGTCTGGGTTTATTTTGGAGGTTTGTTGTGTTGTGGACTGATTTCATTTTGGTTTTTTTCCCAGTTAAGGGCAACATCACACAGCATTGCCAGAACACCTATGTTAAAAAAACCAGAATCCACGTGCCTAATTTTACATCTGCAGAATAAGGCATTGATGACAACATTTGCATTTAGATGCTTTTGATTTACCTGTTTCTTGATTATGAGATGCTGTCTTATACTACTGAATTCCTCAATATTTATAAGAGCTTAGGAGAGGTAAAGCAAATCAACTGGAGACGTGAATTCAATATGCACAGCAGCAAGTACAATGAACTACTGCATGGATGATTTCATTCAGCAGTCAAGTGGTTCTAAATAAATTTACTTTAAAGGATTAAGCTACAACTAATTTGAGCTACATAATACAAAATGAAAGCATACTGCTGAGGAAGAGAAACAGCCTAAGTATATCTTAAGCAACTTTACCATTTTGCCTAAGTATTCATCAGTGGCCATGTGAAAATGTGGCTTTACATGTGGGTGATGATGTAGCAACTAAACTAAATTATTAGAATTATTATCTGTTTTTAATACACTTGGTCATGGGATCATGATGAGGACAGCATCAGCTGAGGAGTCTGCCTAAGGCACTACACCTGGGGAATCATAATCCTGGTGTCCTAAGGCAAAGGACAGAAATCTCCAGCAGAGCAGAAAGCTAAATGCTTATTTTATCTCAATTTTCAAATGTTGTTGATGTAATCACAGACCCCAGAAACAGCTCTCTACATTTAAATGGCTTCTTTTACAGTTCCGAGAAATTCCCCAAACTAATGTCAAGCAACTGCTCTTCTAACCATCAGATACTGTTCTGTGCTTTGCAAGGATTTACTTTATACTCTTCAGTTTACACAGCTAAGTGTGCTGATAATACCTTGGTTTTTGTTTTTTTTTTTCCTGTGGTACCTTCAGTAATGACTGGCAGTCAGAGGGCATAAATGAGACAGATGGATGGATGCACGGATTTCATGCAAGAACCAGAATAGCAGCAAGTCTCCATCAACCATTCATCATGTTTGCAAGCAGGAGTAAAACTATTCAGTTTTCACTGGATGACTGGATTCCATAGGCAGCAAAGCCATTTTTAGTAGTACTTAGAAGGTAAGAAATGTTCGTAACTTTCTATCAAGATACTGTGTTCCACTTTCTTCTCAAATGGTTTAAGATTAGACTACTGTAATTATTTCCCAATTAGTTTAAAAGTATAGCTTTTCGAGAATAAGTCCACAGAATCTGCTTCCAGACAGCAGACCATCATCAGTAAATTCAACCTCTGTACAATGTTTCCATGTATTTCCAAGCCTTACACTTTTTTGTGACAGAGATAAACTCTTCTCTCGAAGCCAGCCTCCACATTTAAAATCAGGGATTTCTGACATGGAATCCCTTGGTGAGAACAAGAAAGCTACCAGCAAGAATCAAAGAATGGTTTGATTTGGAAGAGACCTTTATGACCACCTAGTTCCAACCCAATTCTTCTGAAAAGACACTTTCCAAAGCCCCTGGAGTTCCTGCTCTAAAATTCTTAATTTTTTTAAAGTATCTCAAGAGAAGTGCTGCTAGAACAGCAAGTACTACTGAATTAGATAGAGCAGAGGGGAAATACAGCTGTTACTTGTTACTGCAGTAGCATGTAATACAGTCTTGCTTTTAAACTGCAGATTAAATGCAAAGCTCTGAACATCAGAAGTGCCCCACCTTTTTACAGAACTAAATAAACACTGAAAAAAAACCCAAACACTGTTCTTTGGAGTTAACCTTTTACACATTACAATGACTGTAGTTTTCAACTACTGGGTAATGTTGCTCCCATTTAAGAAGTCAAAACCTAAAATGTAATACAACCCCAAGTGCTATACATTAGACTGAAAGAAAAATAACGAGTTTTAAATAGTGGGATTCATACACAGTAACTTACCTGCTGTCTGTGCAGGGTTTATTCCTATACCATCTAGGAAGAAGGAAAGAGAAGAGAAAAAATAAGATGAAACAGTCATATTACTATTTACTACATTAAACCTGCAGCTCAAAAAACATACCAGCAAGACCCAACTATTACATGGGAACTAACAAGAAACCTTCAGCATAGAAAAGTCCAAGCTATATATCTGGACAAAACTAAATTAGAGATTTAATACCTTCACCCTGTGCATAAGAAATTTAAATAATGCTGCAATATTATTAAATTCAATTTGAAGTATGTAGAGTTTGTGAAATATGAGACAGTATTGATTCTTAAATACAAAAACTATTAAAAATATATATAAACTATATTCTTACCATTTGTTATAATGGCACTTGTTGCTGCAGGAACTTTGAACTAAAGGAAATAAGAGAAGGACAAAATAGCATAAGAGACATAGTTAAAGCAGAAAATATATGGGTAATATTAAATTATAATTTCAGCTGCTTCAGGCACAAAAAAAAAGAGAAAAGAGCTCCTTCAGATTCATAGATATAGCTAACTTTATTCAATAGAAATGGATGACTATTTTAGTAGTAATTCCACAGATATAATGGAGATTTTTTTGTAACTATTGTGCAAATAGTTGAGACATGTACCAGGTAGCTCTAAAATATGAAGGAAAAAAACCCAACAGATATCACACATTATAAATGAGTTTTTTTCCAACTAGGGCATGTCTGGTTATGATTTGGCAAATTTTAAGTCTCTGAGAGATGTCTCAGTAGAAACTTGCTCAGGCTAAACAGCCAGAACTTAAATCCTTCTCTGCCCCAAAAGCTTTAATCACTGAAAGAATAATGTACTTGCCCTGGAGAACAATTAACAACTTTGCCCAAATTTTGATTGTTTCCATATACGTTTCATTCAAGGTACTGTGAAACTTGTTCCTGAATCACAACACGCTGCATAAGTTAACGTCAAACTATGTAGTTCAAGAAACAAAAAAAATCATGTAACACAAAAATTATCTCTCATTCTTTTCAATGACAGTTCACAAACAGGCTTCATTCCCAGGGAACAGTTTAACAATCTTTTTTTGCTCCTCGTTTACAAAGCACTTCATACTGCCTGGTCTCAAAGAGATGCAAAAGGCTTCAGTGCTGATCCAGAATGGCATGAGGTCAAACAGCAAAACTCCCATAGATACTCAAAATACTCACACCAATTAAAATAATGGTTTGCTAAATGTGAATATTTAAGTCAGTAATGATTCCCTAAATTCATTTCTCAGATGACCCTATCACTAACTAACATTGTGGTTCCATGAGTAGGTGAAGTTAACAGGTTCAATGGCAACCTCCACCAGAAGTGACCCCTCCCTTTCAACATCTCCAACTACTCCGTCACACTCGTTTCTAGGACCTCATACTTGTTTATTAGACTCTTCAGTTTAGGCCTCTATGTATGGGTTGTGTGGGCACAGCTGTATTAGTTCAGAATAAAAATAACAGGGGAAAAGAAAACATTATAAAAAACCCCAATTAAAGCATCGAATAGCTTTAACAGCAAGCAATATTCTGTAAAATGTTCTCTTCATGTAAATTTACAACAAAACCCATCCACAACCTCCCTCCACAACCTGTGTTTCCTCTAAGAATTTCTGTCATGTCATGGTATAACAGTAGCAACACATGGAGAGGGAAGTCCATTATCCTTCCTAACTATTTTATTACAATTAAAATGCTCAAACAAATGAAATTTTCGATAATCCAAAACTTCCCAGGTTTTCCTAAAAAGACAGAGGGAGAATTGCAAGAAGAGACTCTCAGCTGATTTTTTGCCAGTTGGTTGAAGAGAGCCATCATGCTTCTGAGCACTTGATTTTACTGTTTACACTCAGTGAATGTCTCTCAGTCTTTGTGTGCTTAATCTGAAACAACATGATGCACTTCTTCAAATACATTATGTGGGCAATTTAACCACCTAATGGTATAGGATTCCATGTGAAAGATCAACGCACAGAAGCCAAAGAATGCACTATCCACATCTTCTTCCCTTAAGTCAGTTTTTTGAATCTATCCCATATGGCTGATCTCAATACCTTCTACAATCAAAAACCGTGTGTCTTTCAAAGTCAGAGATTACTGGAACTGAATGTGAAAAGAGTTTAAAAGTTTCCTGGATAATTCTGAAGAATTTTCTTGATATTCCACATTAGCAATTTTAAGTATCCAATAGCAGTATCTTTTCATTCTCTTCACTGTCACAAATTTTTACATCACTGATATAAAACAGTTTAATTATAAAGAAAAACAGAAAGCACCTCAATGCCAGCTGCTGATGCTAAGTTTAGGATCCTGCAGGTTCTGCCGGGCCCCCACTGAGGCCAGTAAAGCTTATGACCAACCTGTAACCAACAACCTTGTGCTGAATTAACTACTGCATTTTTACCATTAAAAAGCTTTTGCTTTCAAGAACATGCAAAATGTTAAAAACCAGCATCATCACTCTCTACTTACTTCTTCTGCAGCAAACTTGAGGACAGCTGTGAAAGGTGTGCTCTCAGGCACGCTTAACCTGAAATCACAACACAAGTAAACACGTGGCTGCCAAAACAAACCGAAAAGCAACTTTATCTGCTATTAAACTACTCATTGAAACTTCACTTTTACCAACGGCAGTACTTTTGCCAAAGCTGTGCAAGCACTGTTCAAGGGGAGAACAGGTCCCTGGTGGGTGTGAGATGCTTCAAGAGAAGCATTTTTAGCAGAAACACCTTCAAGTTTCAGCAGATGTGGCAAATCTCAGGAGGTGCGGGATGCGGCAACGTCCTCTCCAGGAGGAGAAGACCTGGCCTCAAGCTGTGGCAGGGATGGTTCAGGTGGAACATCAGCAGAAATTTTTCACTGAAAGGTTTGTCAAACATTGGAACGGGCTGCCCAGGGAGGTGGTGGAGCCACCGTCCCTGGAAGTGTTCAAGAAAGGCCTGGACCTGGCCCTTAGTGCCAAAGTCTGGTTCACGAGGCGGTGATCGGTCAAAGGCTGGACTCAGTGATCTCAGAGGTCTTTTCCAACCTGAATGATTCTGTGACTCCATGGAAGACGCGCACGGCAGTGGGGCAAAGGGATAAAGCCCCGAGAGCAGGGCTAACCACGGACATCGCCTGTCACTCCACACTGAGGGAGACAAACGCCGCTCCCGCTGGCGGAATGCCCCGCCGGGATGGCCTTTGGAAGCCACCCGCGATGCGCCCCGTTTTCACCGCCCCGCCGCCCCACGCAGCGCCGGCCCGGCACTCACACTTTGTAAGGCAACCGGGGGTCCGAGGTGAGCGTCACTTTAAAGGTGACCTTCGACCTGTGGAGAGAGCAGGGGGTTAGGGCTGGGTGAGGGATTGCGGGGGCTGCGGGACCCCCAGGCGGCCCCTGCCCGCCTCCCTCCCGCACTCACATGGCGCTGCCGGGGCCGCCGCCGCTCCCACCGACACGTCAGCGCCGCCCGCCGCACAGGGGCCCTCGCCGGCACTGAGCTGCCCGAGGCGCGCCTGACCACAAAGGGAAGATAACATGCCCCGCCGACCCGCTATGAGGCAGAGACCGGTCGCGTTCTTCCTCTGCGCCTCACTGGAGCTGGGAAAGAGAGAGGCTGAGGGGCGGCGAGCAGCAGCGGAGAACGGCGGGGAGGATTTCTAATGAGGCAGTGGCACTGGCTGCTCCGCGGCCGAGGTAGGACCCCGGCACCGGGACCCGGCGCTTCCGCAGGCGCTGGAGGGAGGCACGGGCGGGACATGGCCGGGACCGCGGGGCTGCGGTCACACGGGGCTGTGCGGGAGTGGGGAGTTTGCTGACCGGAGGCCACATCTGGAGTGTTGTGTCCAGCTATGGGCTCCTCAGTACAGGAGGCAAGGAGGTCCTGGAGAGGGTCCGGCGCAGGACCACGAAGATGGTGAGGGGTCCGGAGCATCCTGCGAGGAGAGGCTGCGGGAGCTGGGCCTGGTTAGTCTGGAGAAGAGAAGACTGAGAGGGGAGCTCATTAATTCATATAAATACCCCAAAGACGAGTGCCGAGAGAATGGTGCCAGACTTTTCAGTGGTGCCCAGCGACGGGGTGACGAGCCATGGCCAGGAGTTAAAACACAAGAAGTTCCATCTCGACGTGAGGAACAGCTTTACATTGAGGGTGGCAGAGCACTGGAAGGGGCTGCCCAGGGAGGTCGTGGAGCCTCCCGTTCTGGAGGCATTCAAAACCCACCTGGACAGGTTCCTGTGTAATCTGTTCTAGGTGACCCTGCCTTAGCTGGGGTTTGGAGTAGATGATCTCCAGAAGTCCATTCCAACTCTAATATTTTGTGATTCCGTTTCGCTCTCAAACCAAAATGTTCTGCAGATGCTTGGTGAAGTTATGCGGGCAAGAGTGGATGCAAACACTGATTTCTATCCCCTTAATATTTAAAACTGTTCACATCTTCCTTGTGACGAGGGAGCTAGAGCTGGAGTTTTGTTTGGATAATGATGGATACTTTAGTGGCAGAAAAACAACAGGTTTCAGGGTTTTTTTGTCTGTGACTTTCGACGAATCAATTTCTCTCTAACAAGGTGGCATGGAACTGCAAAGTAATTTTTGTCTGTAATGCTCATTTATCTGTTAATACAGATGATGACTGCGTTTCCAACTCTTATATGTCAGTATTATCCTTATAGAAGATATTTTGCCAGATTGGCCCGTATATTTTCCCTTATATTCTCCCTTATATTTTCCGCTGTCTGCAGGAAGGACAGCTTTCAGTGCACATGAAGTGCTTGTTGTCACACACTGCTTGCCAGACTGGTCATGGCAAAGCACTTTGTTGTGTTCACCTTAGCTGGAGTCTGATTAGGGTTGAGGTAGATGAGATGCTGTACAAAAGGCAATCAATACATTGGAGTCATTAATTTTTTTCCTAAGGACTGGCTTGCAGCGCAGGGATGAAATTCAGCTTTTCACCCTTGTGCTCTTCTTACATGAACACAGACCAAACCGAAAAGAAATTCATAAAAACAAGGAGAAGTTCACTATCAGCTTGTCCAATGGCATTCATATTTCCCAGTACCTCTTGCATTTATGTTACTGTGTCTCTTTTCATAGCTGTATCGAATTTGTGGCTCATGTATTTTGTAATTCAGTAGAGATCTCATGGCTTTTTTTATCCTGCTGCTTTTAAGAGATCACACCTGAAATTGGAACTAATTAATAGTCGTCTCTTAGTATTTAACCTTGCATTTAGTGTAGCTAAATTTCATCCTGTATTTATTCTTGCCCTTTTCAAAATCAGTTGGTTTTTTATGTATGTATGACATTATGGCTTTGCTTTATGTAGCTCTCTCATCTGCAGCTTTCATTAATGCATTGCTGTCTTCTGTTCCAAGGTCATGAATGCAGATGTGAAATAAAAGACTGATCTTTTCAGCGTTTCATTTCTGGCCTCTCACCATAAGTACTTCCCCTCTGAGGAAATAAGCAGATCCAAATCTTCATGTTGCTGAAACTGGACTGTGTTTAGTACCCAGATGTACTTGGTTGAATCCAGTTGGAGCATATGTGTGCTACACTGCTGAGAACAGTCTAAATCCAGGCCTGGGTAGTCCTGTGTTCTGGCCATGTGGGCTTGTCCTCTGTCAAGGAAAGGAACCAACGCTTGTAACCAGGTAGAGGATCTGTTCAGGAAACTGATCTGGCAAAACCCCACAGATTTTCCTTGTAGATGGTTTAATGTGGTTATCTTCACAAGCCACCAACAAAGAAGGACATGAGGAAGCACAGCTAGTTGGCAGTGATACTATACTGCACCTTAGGTCGGCTTGGGGTGTTGTGGAGCTGTGTTCTGAGCAGGCATCAAGAGTTTCATGGTGGTGCCAGTGTGTGGTGGGCTGACCCTGGCTGGATGCCAGCTGCCCTGGGAAGCTGCTCTGTTACTCACCTCCTCGGCTGGGCAGGGGAGTGAAAACATAATGAAAGGCTCCTTGGTTGAGATACGGGCAGGGCGAGTTCAATCGCCAATTGCTGCCACGGGCAAAACAGACTTGGGGAAATTATTTATCAAACCAGAGTAGGGTAATGAGAAATAAAATCTTAAAAACATCCCCCCCACTCGCACCCCTCCCTTCTGGGCTGAACTTTGCTTCAGAGTTCCGTACCTCTTCCCCCCTGTAAGGTCCCTCCCACAAACTACTCCGGTGAGGGTCCCTCCCAGGAGATCACAAGTCCTGCCAGCAAACCTACTGTGGCACCTGGAGCACCTCCTCCACTCCTCCACTGACCTTGGTGCTTGCAGACTGGTTTCTTTCACATATTCCCAGTCCTCTCTCTGCTGTTCTGTAGGTTTTGGGGTATCTTCCTCCTTCTTAAGTCTGTTGTCCTAGAGATGCTACCACCGTTGCTGATGGGCTCAGCTTTGGCCAGCAGCAGGTTCATCCTGGAGCCATCTGGCGTTGGCTCTGTCGGACACAGGGAAGCTTCTGGCAGTGTCTCACAGACACCCCGGTAGCCCCTGCCACTACCAAAACCTTGCCATGCAAGCCCAACACACAGGGTCAGGATCTTCTGATGTACATTCAGGAATCCAAGTGGTTTCATAAAAGGAAAACCTCTTCAGTGCTGCAAATTCAGAGTTTTCCTGTGCTGTCTCAACCTGTTTAAAAAGCTGGCAGGGGTGATTTTTTTTTTCTTTATGAGAATTTACAATGAATGGAGGAAGTAGAATGCACATTATTTTTCTCTTTTACTTGGGAGAGTTAATGGGATTTGTCCTGTCTGCAAACAAGACAGGGATGGCTTAGAGGACTGTATTTCACTGATGGGTTTATATACAACAACATTATCTTCAACTTCAGAAAAACTGGTTCATTTCTAAAAAAAGTCTGCCCTCCTTTCCCTGTGAGTGAAGCCAGAGAAAAAAAATTTAATTCCTTATAAAATTTGTTTTTGCTACAGCTCTTAATTACCCAGACTCAAATATGTTGGGTTATAGCAAGGAGACCTAACTTTGACTTTCCTAGCTGTGTAAATGACGAAAGGAATGACAATTTCAGCAATTAATTATAACAGTTGAGATATCTGGCAGTATGTAAATGCAGTTGTTCAACAGAAAGCTTTTAGGTCAGGAAAATTAAAAAAAAATTTACAAACCAGAAAATAACAATAAAGCCCCCTGTATGCTGTGGATGTTACTGAGATGTTACTAGAATACATCTGACAACTCTTTGGGCAAGACCTTATAGTTGTTAATAGCATTGCAAGAGAGAAAATAACTGCAGTAAATAGAAGCTGTTCATCCCACGGGCGTATACTCCACCTGGCTGGATCTAGTGTAATTGAGTTGAGAGGGAAAATAAACAGAACGATAGCCACAACATAGAGTAGAAAGTGCTGGACAACTGTGTTTAAAGCAATGTTACTTAGCTTGCTTTTATTCTTTCCTGCTTTGTTTCCTATTCTCCCTTATTGGAGTGTCTGTTAGCTACAGTATACTGCTGAGCATTCAATTAGAGCTGTCCCATGATACAGAACTGGGACTCACAGTTTCCTGCTCATTCACCAACAGGTCAACATGACCAGTTTGGAGTCTGGCCATAAAATTAAGCTTAAGTGTTTGTATTTTTGAAAGATTTCTCCTTTGCTTCTGAAGCACACCCTGTGACTTAAATCTTCTAACCTTTGTTGCATTTCTTCGTTCATGAGTGCATGTGCCATTTGAAGAATGCCAATTTTTGTGCTACCAAAGAAGTGCCCATGTGGAGGAAGAGCTTATTACATAAGCATCTATGCTAAGAACTCTATGGAAGTATCAAATCTGGCATTTTAAGAAATGCATTAAAACGTCTTCCACCTGCAAAATGTGCTTTTAGCTTGTCAGTTTTGGACTGAATAATGAGTGTTTGACTTCCAGGAATCTTTGGTGGAAAAGTACTGAATTAAGCCTTTTAGCAGGTACCAGAAAATTAGGTTTTGGCACCAGCATACTTTTCTTCTATGCTTGCAATGAATTAAATAATGAGCATTGCCAAGAAATGTGTTACAGGAGGGAGAGGGAGAGGACACACAGCATTTCTCCAACCAACCACTTCCATCCTGAGCACATAGATAACAGTCTCATCCCTTCAACTCTTAGTGAGGCTATGATTTCACTGATTGAGTAGTGCTAACTCCCTTGGCAAAGGAGAGGTCCTGTTTTTTACCCTCACTTTTGCCTTGCAATATGTTCCTGGCCTTCTGGCTACTTCTTGATCTGTCTTTGTACTTGGGGGACCCAGCAGTGAGTCAGTTCAAATCAGCAGAAGACGTGGACGTTTCCCTGCTGGCTCAGAGCATTGAATCAGCTCAGAGAAAGGTCTGAGCTGACGCAGCAGAGGAGGCAAGGAGATCTTCCCCTTTTGTCAGTAGGGAATCACAGAATCATGGAATTCTTTAGGTTGGAAAAGACCTTTAAGATCATGGAGTCAAGTGTTAACATGTTTGGACTCGATGGTCTTAAAGGTCTTGGAGATAAGGCTTCCTCTTGATACCATTTCCTGTAGTCAGAGTGCTGGAGTCCTTGTTTGGCTGGTACATTCCCTTAACTCTCCTTTGTCTCAGTGTGTTGGTGTCTCTTGGCACTCCCCTGATTTTCCCAAGCTCATCAATGGTAGCTCTGTACCCATCCCAGTGCACGGAGGTACCTGCTTGGCTGCAAAATCCTCCTGTGTCAGCAGGAGTCAGCTGCCTTTCTCAAGCAGAGTCTGGTAGGATCCTCCTGTAGGAAGTTGAGCACTCCACAAAGGAAGCAGGAGCACTTCATCATCTCTTAAATTGTTTTTGTTGCAGTTTGTTACTCCCGAATGGTTACAGATTCTATGTTTTCTTTTTTTTTTTATTTATTTTTTTAAACAGAATTGGTGGTGTAATATACCACGTAAATTTAGCCTGTGTAAACTAGCCTGTTGTTACATCCCAGCGAGAAAACTTTGACCTCCTTTACACAGAGTTTCTACTTTCATGAGCCTGCGGCCCATGTGAGACTTTTGTTCCTTGTTGTGTCACTGCATTTCTCTGTAAAATATAGGCATACATGGGGGTTTTAAAAAGTGTACTTAAGCCAATGATAGAGAAAGATTATAACACTTTAGAAATGCCATGCAAAGTTAATCATCAGACGGTTTGACACATCTTCATAATCTTCCTCTAACAAAACAATAATTAAAACCTATTACAGTTCTCTTGTGTCACAAACATTTTACTAAAATAATTCATCTAAATGAGGTGATCACATACAAATGTCATATTAGTCATATAGAAATCATAATGCTAGGTCTCTAGACTTCAGAAATTTTATATTAAGCATATGTGTGGCTAAATAGTACAGATAGCCACATATCAAACCAAGGATTAATCTTCTGAAGTGCCAGCACTGATTTTTTTTTTTCAATTTCTTTGAAAAAGTAATTATTAAGAAATATTTATCTTAATCAAAACATTAATCCAAGAATCAAGCAATAGGACAATAGGAAATAGTCCCAAGTTGTGCCAGGGGAGGTTTGGTTTGGATATTAGGCAAAATTTCTTCACTGGGTTTGCTTCACTGTTGTCAAACACTGGAACAGGCTGCTCAGGGAAGTGGTTCAGTTACCAACCCTAGAGGCATTTAAAAGATGTGTAGATGTGGCAGTGATGGACATGGTTTAGTGATGGACTTGCCAGGGTTAGGTTAATGCTTGGACTTGATGATCTTAAAAGTCTTTTCCAATGTAAATGATTCCATGATTCTATGATAACAAGCATTTGTCAGGGTAAAAGTGCCAAGAAGAACCAAAATTGCATATTCTTTGTGCTATCTGACATTTTCTTGTCATGGAATTTGATTTATGTGGTAGGGGCATGACACCATTACGTATATGTTCTGTGTCCTATTTTCTAGAATTTGTTTGAAATCATTTTAGTTCTGAATAATTTTCCAGATGAATAAATTTTTGGGAATCTCAGTCATCTCAAAACTATTTTGATTTATCTCTCTTTTGTCATTATGGCAATTATGAATTTTTTTTAGTGATGGCAATGCTTTTGTGATACTTTGCTTTTATATGCAGGAATTGGTTTTAAAATGTTTTCCATAAGAGTCATATCCCTGTTTTAATTGGACACTAAGAAATAAAATTCCATCTTTTCATTTGAGACTGTTTCATAAACTGTAGTTATTCAAATCTGGGGGAAGGTCACCCATCCTTCTGGTGAGGAAAGAAAGAGATTTTTATGGAAGATATGGATATAAAGAAAGCGTGTCCGGATCTAGATATTTAACCTTTTCACTGCAGTTGTTAACTTCATCAAAATTCTTTTTGCTTGATTATGCAATGAGGACTATTCTATCTTCGGGCTTGATAGAATATTTTATTAACTGTGCTTTGGAGAATTGTGAGAAGATTGTGTTTTGCCAGCTAGTCACCAGTCTCAGAAAATACATGGACCTTTATTACCTGTCTGCTGCAAGCAGCAAATTCTGTGATCTGAGCATGCTGCTCTGAAATAGCCCAGAAATTATTTCACATCATTATGCAGATTCTTTTCTCCAGTAAACTGCTCAATGTGTTGTTTTTCTCAAGTCCATCATCAGGCTGTGCAGTTCTGTCATTTAGTTGTACTACTATTATGTGTTACAGTGGGCTGGCTTGCTTCTGGAGATAAAGTCACCTTATTTACAAGATGATTCAGAGAATTGGACAATACACACAAACATATTGCGGACTCCGATAGTGAAACGTAAGTGTGCTGAGGCATAAGTTCAGGTTAAGAATGTTTTTATTGCAGTAACCCTTTTTTTCCTGTAAAGAATAAATACAAATCCAACCAAGGTGCTTTTGCAATACTACTAGGGTAGTTTTCTTATTGTGCTGTTTCGTTTCTTAAGCAGGTTGGGCTTTACATGTAGATTTAAATTGTTACTAGTGTCATGAAAAATTCAGTGAGAATTTTTCATCCAAAATTTCATCCTTTGTGTGCAGCAAGAGTCCTGATTGAGCTCCTACTGCAATTTAATTATTCATAAAGTGCCTAGACTACTAGATATTTTTTAATGGGGAATACTTTTTTTTATAAACCTTAAATAAATCAAGTTATTCTAGTGACTTCAAAGTTAACATTTAACTAAAAAGAACTACACAGATCCTTGCTGAAGTGAAGCAAGAAATTAGGCCAAATTATGTTTCCTTTTTTGAATGTAAAGACTGGTGAAGAGAAGGAGACTAAAGAAGAAATTAATTTAAGGTCCAGAAAGTTGTGATTCCAAGAGGCCTAGTACAAGATTTCAACTGTGATATCCCTCACATTTCTTTAAACAAGGTGACCTTGTATATATTCTCTTTATTCAGCCATTTGTTATGAAGATACCTCTTGCATTTTTCCTCTCCATTTTGTTCTCTTTGATGGCAAGCCCAGAAGAGAGTTTATATAATCTGCAAGTATTATTGCAAGAGGACAGTTTTCTCTGTCATGCGGCTGAGGTTACACAGATCACTAGTTCAGTGTCTGAAGGGATTAGAAGAGAGATTTACAGAAGGTGGTGCATCTCTGTGAAAATGAAAGAGAAGTGAAAACCTGTGTTGTGTTTGCAAAGGCTGGACTTTTAAATTGCCAAAGCTTTTTTTTTTTGCAAAAAGATAAACATGACCTTTAATTTTCTTCATCTAGAACAGGCCTTTCTAACCTGCTGTGGTTCAGGACACCAGCCTTCAAATTGTGACTCTGTTTATCAGGATTTGCATTCTAATTTCTTTGGGTACAAAGCCAAGTATTTCTCTGCATGTCGCCTTCCTGTGGGCTTCTTAATTGATTGGAGGTTTAGCGGGAATGTTCTGACCTGGGAAATGTGCCTCCTTTGTAGCACAATGCTGAAGATTTGTCTGAACATTTAAGATGCTTTTGTGTTAGATGTGGTAAGAAACTTCTTTTTTTCTGGACCATTACCCATAAAACAAAATAAATTCTAGTAAGTGCAAAATTATATTGGCATAAGGGATTTTTAAGCTTTGAAGAGTAACACTGTTAAGAAATAATCAAGAAACATGCAGAGAACAGAAAATGACCCTTAACTAGCAGATGAAGACCAGAGTCACAGCTTCTTGTGCCAAATGGGTTTCTGAAGAATGTATAATTCATTTCAGTAATTTTGTGCTTTCCATTGCAGCATTTTTTATGCTGCATATTATCTTGTTAAAATATCTTTATGCCCTCTCCTAAATGCTACTGATTAGTAAGACTTAGGAAAATACATGAACACCTTTCAATCCTGTGACTGCAATAAATTTTAACTGTAAATCCAACACTGCAACAGAAGTTGTAGGGTTCAGCTGACCAAATGTTAGTGCCAACTTTGTAAATATCTATACCCAAGCTAGTTCCCTTGTGTTCCCTTTATATTCAAAGTGCAAGAAAGGTACTTCTGGTGCACAATCTATATCATTTTGAAGTAGACATCTGAAAAGATGAGCTACTTCCTCAAAGAGCCAATTTCTTCCCAAACTGACAACAGGGAGATGCTAGACTGGATAGCTCTCATATTGACATCTACTTTGTGTAAACAACAGGTTTTGGTGACATGAATCCTACACCATATTTGTGCCCCTAGGTTGTTCTGGAGCTTCATAATTCAGGCCCCTGTTCCACTGTTCCTCTTCTATAACTTCAGGTACCCAATTTAATTCAACTTCATTTTGTATAGTTCTCTCATTAGAATATGGGGATACAAAGAATAAAAGATTATATCAAACTTTAAAAAAAACCCAGCAAAATACCAGTTAACAATAATTCCTCGGCATGAAAGTAAAATCACATTAAGATCTGGAAGAAGAAGAAAGTGCAAATAGGATTTCAGTGGATAAATGCAGTAATGGTTACCATTCTCATGCAAGAGCAAAAGAATAACCACATTTCACATTTCAGGGGCAATTTCAGTTGAGGCTGATGTGATGCTTTCACAGAAGAGGGCATCTTTCATCTACAGAATTAAACCCTAAAGTCTTCCTCCTATGAAAAGAGAAAAAACAGTGTTTTAATCTTGATTTAAATGTTCAACTAGATATCTTACTTTCATGCCCTCTATCCTGAAGACTTCGCTTGTACTGGGATCAGTTGTCTCACCATATGGAGTCAGTTTGGGCAGTTGTATTTCTAACTTTAGCAGATAATTCTCTTTTTCCAAAAGCTTCATTGCACCTATTTCCTTCAGCAATTGCTTTGGGAACACTCCCAAAGATAAATCAGGATTATGGTTGTTAGAAGGGCAGAGTAGTATACAGAGTAGTAAATGGTGGCATAGAACCTAATAAAAGAAATTAAATGGAAAAAAAAATGCAGACGGAAGATTGAATAAACTCATTGGAAAGAAGATATCGCAGAATCTCGGAATGGTTGAGGTGGGAAGGGACCTCTGGAGGTCATTTGGTCCAATTACTGCTCAAGCAGGGCCACCTAGAGCAGGTGGTGGAGGACCATGTGTACGTCTTCAAGGATGAAGGTTCCATATCTCCCTGGACAGCCTGTGCCAGTGGTCAGTCACCTTCACAGTGAAAAAGTGTTTCCTGCTGTTTGGAAAAAACCTCCTGTGTTCCGGTTTGTGCCCCTTGCCTCTGGTTCAATTCACCAATTCAAAGGAAATGAGCTGTACAGGAAAGTGATGGGAGAAGAAAAAATACAAATTAGATTGGAAAAGAATGGACAAAATTTGAGTGTGTCACCTCCCTACTGCTCAGAAGAGTGGAACCAAAATGGTAAAATCACAAGGATTGTTAATGAAGCTGTAAGATCACTGAAACTACATGAAATGGGAAAATGAAATGAGCAAGTACAAGATAATATCAAACACATTGTTAACTTGCAAAATCTACCCAAAACTGATACAGGAAAAAAAATTCTCTGAATTTTACTTTTTTTCCCCCATAGTTTCATTATGGATTACATTTGTACTGTCTCTATTTGAACACTTCTTTGTTGAAGTCTTGCAAAAAACTTCTGTCAATATGCTATTGTGTATATTTCTTCTTCTTCTATATCAAATTCATTTTTTATCCTGAATAACTCCAGAATTACTTATATTTTCTCTTTGTTTTCTGCTTTTTTTGCTGATCCCTACTTTATTTTCACTCTAAGCATATTTTTCCACTTATCTCTCTGCCTTGCCCATGCTGTATTCCCTGTAGTCAATCATGTTTGTATTGCACAAATTACCAGTTCTTCATCATTTCTCACCTTCCATCTGTTTTTCCTTAATATGTAAGCCAAGAGATGGCTGCTGAAAGACTGTTACCTGGCCTTAAATTCATAGTATTACCTGTTACATTAAAATGTGCTATCCAATGTGGATAATAAACTCCTGGATCTTGTTTGTTTTCCTATACAGAGTAACCAGTGATGCAGATTCAGACAATGTATTCCAGATGAATCACCTGTATGGAGAAACAAATGTAAATCTTACTTAAAAAGAGGATTAGTGTCTTTCCTTGGCAATATATCCCATTATACCTACAGTAAAAACATCAGATTTCCAAACACAGAAGACCTATTCTAAAAAATTAAATAGTGCCACATGGAAAAGCTATCTGTTACTTAATAAAATGTATCATATTAACATCTATCATAAAATGTGAAATGTGTCATATTAGCAATTTTCCTTGTTTTTTATGATTCACAATGAAGCATGTTGTTTTGGCAGAAAGTTTAGAAACTAAAATGGGAATGTGACATTCATTATGACATAATAATTGGACTTAATATACAAGATGTAGCAGGAATCATATTCTTAAAGAATTGAGCATTCAGGATTTAGTAGGTTCCAAAATCATAATAAGTAAATTAAAACCTAATGACACATACCCTCAGAAATAATTTAAACTCCTTTGTTAGACTTAACTGCTTCTGATAGATTTGTACTATGGTTTTTAATCCACATTCTTCTTATCTACATCACAAATAAACTGATCACCTTCAATAAAGTTACTATGGAAAAACTTCTGTAAAGGAAAATGTGGTGTTAGTTCAAGGAAATCCTGTCTACTCAAAAGTTCCTCCAAGTCATCATTTTTATAGGATATTATTTAGATGGTTTAGGGGATTTGGGAAGTTTTTAGTTTAGTTTAGTTTAGTTTGACTTCTAATTAGAAGTGTTTGTTTTGAAAGGGAGAATGTCAGAGAAGTGTTAGTTAAGTTTAGGTTTTCGAGGAGTGTTTGTAGGTAGGATGTGAAGTCCATGGTCTATTCTACAGATTCAGATGAGCCAAAACCCCCAAGATCAGACAAGAGTGCATTTGCTCTGTTTTGCTTGTGGTTTTCTTGCACAGTCTATGCTGAAATAGTGCATGAGGTAGAACATGTCTGTTCCAGGTAAAGCTCCTATTGACTCCCTAGACAGGAAGATGATTGTGGAAACTAATGGTCTTCTGTAGTAGAATGACGGTTTTGTTGAGTGACTTGGCACCACATGTGAAATGGTCCTGCTTGCTATTGATATTTTGTCAGACTAAACAAGTCTTTTTCACTTCAAAGGGATTCTTATTAACTCTGTTCCAAAGCCCATGAAGGCATGTTTTATCAAAGGCTTTATCGGTACGGTGGAAGCAGATTTTCTAAGAAACTCTGTTGACTTCTTGAGTCAATTATTCTGTTAAAGCTGCTTGTATGGTTTTCAGAACATGAATGTTACCGGAAAGAGGTAATCTTGCTATTTTCTGGCATGATGAAGGTTTTTATGTTGCTACCTACATTATTCTTTTCAGAATTGTAGGAGTATTTGAGGCTGTAAGGTGCCTCTGGAGATGGTCTACTTCACCTCTCCTCCTCAAGGCAGTATCACCTAAAACTGGTCACCCAGGTCCTTTTCCAGTTAGGTTTGGAATATCTCCAAGGATGAAGACTACACAGCCTCTCTGGGCAACCTACGCCAGTGTTTGACTTCCCTCGCAGTAAAAGGATCACCTCCTTTGCTGTGCTGGTGATGCTCTTAGTGCAGCCCAGGAGGTAGCTTATCTCCTTTGCCACTGGGCACTCTGATGGCTCACAGTCAGCTTGTTGTCCACGAGCTCCCTGAGTCATTTTCTGCAAAACTGCTTTCAAGCCAGCCAGACCAGGCCTGTACTGGTGCAGGAATTAGCAGTATCAGTGTTTATGCCCTGGAACAATGTGAAGAAAATTGGATTAAACATTTAATCGTGTGACATCTAGAGGAACAAAATACTCAGAATATTTTGTTGGCTGAAGACAGCAGTAAAATCCACTCCCTTATCTTTCTCTACTTACCCCCGAATAAGCCCATATTGCCCAACCTTTCTTTGTATGTTGTGTGCCTGAAGTTGACTTGTCCAATTTGTCAAAATCTTCCTTGTATTAGGGATCCCAAAACTGCACAGAATGCTCTGGATGCAGTCTCAGGCACTGTGTACAGAAGAATAACTTCCCTTATTTTGATGACCTCACTTTCTAATGCAGCCTGATAATGCACTTGACCTTCACTGCTCACTTTTCTGCACACTTTTCTGATCTTCCTCAACCAGTATTGTTACCTGATGATATTCCATCCCAGACACAGGACTTGCATTTGCCCTTGTTGAACTTTCTGAGTTTCCAGTCAGCCCATTTCTCCAGTCTCTTCATGGAGAGACAGACTCCATGTTCTCTTGTTCTCTCCCTGAACAGCAGCCCTGCCCTCGAGCATCCTGGTTTTGTGATTTTCCACAGGCTTCCTTGCAGTGTGTTCTGTCTCTTTGTTCAGGTTTTCAATAAAAAAATCCTTCACAGCAGTGACCCCCCAAGAAACATCGCTACCAGCTGGACTTCATGCTGTTGACCACAATCCTTTAAGTGCAGCAGTCCAGCTAATTTTCCACCAGCCCTATAGTCCACCTACTGAAACCATATCACCACTTTGCTTAAAGGACATAATAGGAGACCACCCTGAAAACTGTAGCAAAGACAGGGTAAATGCCATCCAGTGCTTTCCCATCTGCTGCATAGCTGACCGTCTCATTAGATAAAGCTATTAAGTTCCTCAAGCAGAGTTTGCCCTTACTAAATCAGTACTGATTAAATGGGTATCCAGTCACCTTGAGTCCATCATATGCCCCAGATAAAGAATCCAGGAGGATTGGCTCCATAAACTTCTCACTGACATTAGAACGTCTGTTTTGTAGTTCAGTTCTTCTTATTCTTCCTGGGTCTGATGTTTGTGTTTCACCAGTCACCAGGAGCCTCCCATGATTGCCACAACCTTTCTGAGGTCCTGTAGTGTAGCTCTGCAGTGGCACTGGCCGGTTCCCTCAGCACTGTCTGCTTTACTCAAAAAACCCCTTCATCTTAGATGCTGTGCTTTAGCAAATGTAGTTCTGCTTCTCTCTTCCTCCCTGTACACATACATATCAAGAAAGAGAGAAATGTACGGGTTAATGTAGAGAAATTCCAAGCCAGTGATAGAAAAACATCGATCTTCAAGAAAATTTTAGAAGAGATCACAGATTAGATTCCTGAACTTTTTGAAGTCAAAGGGAGTTTTGTAATTTTCTTCAATGGATCAAAAATTTTACCCACACATATTTAAGGCTGTAAAATTTGGAACTTAAGCTGCCTTTGAATCAAGTGTAGAAATTTCTTTAAATCTTGTTCTAAAGTTTTAGAGAGAAAAAATATTTGGAACTGGAAAAAAACCCAAAAAGAACTGAAAAAGGGGAGCATTCTCAGTTTTTTTTTTCTGTAAACACTTTTCTAATTTGATTTAAAAAATGGGGTGTGACCTTCATGAAAATTCATCTCAATTTTTTGATTAACAGCAGATCTTTATAATGGTTTAATTTTAACCCATTCATGTAACTCTGTTCATACAACTTTGGTTAATACTCAAGTTGAATGCAGCTAAGAACACAAAAAGAAAGAAAATGTTTCCTAAAAATATACTCCATTAGTCACATTTACTAAACTGTAAGACATGCGTCTACAAACCCTTAGAAAAAGGGAAGGAGTAGTTTTGATCCATGTGAAATAGTAAATTCAGCTGAAAAGACATAGAAATTATTATGCTAGAGCAACTGGGCTCTTAATCCAGTCTTTTTAATAGAAACTGAAAAAGAACACATCCTACTTTTAATATTTGCAAATTGCTTAGTTGGGGAGAGTTATTTTTGCTGTTGGCAACAGTTTAGTTAGGATGTGGTTTTTTTAAGCTTTAGTTCTGCAATAGGTATTTAGAACCAATGTGTTAACATTTGCTTTGCTTGTTCAAATAATGCTTATTTTACCCTGTATTAAGTCTTGTCTGATCAACTCAGAGAATTTTTTTCACTGTGTACCTCAATATAAAAACTAATATTGATGGTGTGACTTTCTCATCAACTTTTCCTTAGGAAGCAACAAGTCTTGTTTTGTTACCTGGCATGGAGGGACTAAACAAGGAGAGTGAGACAAAGCGCCTTTTATCATGGTCTAGTATAGCATGTGCCATCTTCGTGCCGTGCCTATCCCATGGACTTCCTTCTTGTGGATCTTGACTACGTCCTATCAGTCAGTCTGAAATCCATGCTGAAGATCCTGCTTGGAAAGGCAAATTTCTTAGTGATGATGTGTCTTATGGAAGTGCCTCTAGACCTTTTCCAGAGTCTCAAAGAATTCATCAGAATGGTCTAGCATGCACATTACACATTTCTTATCCACTGTAAAAAAAATGGTATGGAAACCACTGAAACATCTGATTTTGCTACGCTCTCATCGGTTCATGTAATTAGATCATTGCAGGGTTTTTGGGTAGGACAGGATTCAGTTACCTAAAAGTAATTTTGCTGGTGCCATTTGAAACACTCTGGTGATCTAAGCCCCCTACAAGGGGCTGGAAAAGATTATACACTTCAGAGAAATTTGTACCCTTCTTGCTTCTCAGTATGAAACCCAAGATACCAGTGGCAAGTAAAATGGTCCAAACCTCCACCATTGCACATCTAAATCCTATATCGAGTGGTTGGACACCTGAATCACTCTTTAGTCTCAGGGATACCGTCTGCATCCGTGCAGAGTAAAGCAGCTTAACCACCTAGATTTTGGTGGTCATAACCTCTAAATGAATCCCACTCTTGTTGCCTTGACTCCCATTAAAGACAACTCTTCTCAAGTGAGATTCACCTGCACTATTTGATATGTTTGCCTCCAGATATTTTCATTCTGAAACTTCCTGTTTCTTGTTAGTTGTTATTGAGGGATGCTATATACATGTGTCTGATTTTTGTGTATTCCACCCCATTTGTGTTTGGTGGCTCAGCAGTGCAGCTTAACAATTCAGATTGGTTTTGACATGGAAAGTATTGAATCTCGTTGTCAACAAGATGCACGATACATCAAATTAAATGTCTTTCAAATAATGAGTAAATGAGAGTCTATCATAACCTACCTGCATGTTTTGTAGATTAAAAAGCATTCCAATTATTTTTGGTGATGATTTGCTGTTATTACTTATCACACCTTAATTATGGCTACTTACATTGCTTTTCCAATTTCTGTCTCTCATATTCAGCATGTATTATTCTTCCCTGGGCAATATTGTTATTGTGCAGCATAGTGATTAAGTAAATATGCATGTTTCAGTAAATTAGCCCTTCCCTCTAGCTAAAGAGGACTGGAAAAGAAGTAAAGAAGAATAGAAATTGAAAAATCATTGCTCAAACATCAAACATTAAGAACTTGTTAAATTTCTAGCTCAGGAGAACTGGATGTAATATACCTGCATTCAAAAATTAAACCCACTGTAATAATCTAGAGGAGTGTGAGGAAAATTTTCCCACTTTTCTTGTTCTTTATCTTATATTAATATATATTTTTATATATATATATATAACTACATGCTCTAGTTTTATTTAGGATTTGTAAGTTTCTTAATGTGCAAATGGTTTCTGAGATATGTATGTATAACTGCTGTAGTTTTTGTTCAGTATAGTAATCCTACTCTAATGTAAAAGCTTTTTCTTTCATTAGTAAGTATTTACATCCTCTGTGTAGAAAGCCCAAGGAAGATATTATTTGTCATTAACTTGATTTTATATTAAACCAAGTTATATTAATCATCTTGCAGATATTCTCAGCATGTCTAGAAGTAATTAAAATAAGTATGTACCTTACGATGAGGAGCTTTTTCACAGATTTTGATTTAGCAGCTTTGCCAGTAGTCAAAGGATCAGAACATCGGTAGAAAGCTGAGGAATAAAACACTGTGTGAAGAAACACATCCTACTCCATTAGAAATGGTAAACAAATAAGAGTGAAGACAGAAAACACAGATTTGTTTTTGGGCCTACTTCATTTCCCTAGCCCATTTCTAAAACCAATCCTTCCGTGCTTATCTTAGTGCTAAGGATTGATTAACCAATGCATTTTTAAATACTCAGACCATTTAAATCAGTTAGCATAGGAAGTTTTTGGCATAAATCTGCTTAAGAACTGCATGTTCTTTTTTCATTTAAATTTTGAATGCAAGGCACTACCTTATCTAAATAAATTAAGAAGAAAACCCAGGCTTATCATGCAGAATGCCATAAATCTTCTTTGGAAAATGGAAAAGTCTCATGCAGAATTTTGTATAGGAGTGGAAAATGATGCAGTGCAATTATTCCTTAAGAAAAATAAGCAAAACCCCACTAAAAGTATTTTAAAAGTGCAACCAGGCTTTTTGTTGTAAGCTACAGCGGTGAACATGTAACAAGGGAGCTCTGCTGTTACCTTTTTATTCTTTAGATGGAGTTGGAAAAGTCTCTCCCTGTCCAAAGGCCCTGTTTCACAGGCTGCTTTCCAAGGACTCGCTGACCTTGGTGAGAATGAGATGCAGTATTTCTGTAACTGCAAAGGAATGGGACATCAGTTTGTTGGAGCCACACACACGTGGTTTATTTTACTGTTGACATCTAAAGTAACTAAGGCGCTAAAGACCAAACCTAAAGTTCCGAATTACAATGCAAGATTGAAAGGCATACATGCAAAACGCTTTGATGTTTTCTGTCTGAAAATCAGAAGCCTTAACTGATTCTGTCAGGAGTGACGAAGTGGTCTTCACAGAGAACCTGGTTGCTGTAATGGTAACACGACTGGAAGCAACAGAGATGAAAATTCCATTTTGTTGAACCACCAAGGGCAGGCTGAACACAGATGGGAAAAGCATGTTCTCTGGCTGTGACTTTTGCTTGATAATGCTGCCTGCAAAGAAACCCAAGTGGATGTTTGGACCACAGATCATAACAGCCTTCACTTCTATGTGTTTCCTCGAATTGCCAGATAACTTTATAGTTACATACTGTAGATAATAAGCAGCTGTTTTTGCCTGTGTCACAAATTTTTGGAAATTTGTGTATGGATGGCCCTGGCTAGAAGAAAGCATCAAATCGTATTTGTTATGGTTGTATGACCAGACCTGCCTCCTCTTTCACTGCATTTTGTATTGTAAGAGAGAAAAAAATTTTGTGCATCCATAGAAGCCCTTAGAAGATAAGAACATTTTCCTCAACCTTGTTTTTTTTTTCTTTATTTACAAGTGTGTGGTATCTCTGCCTTGTCTGTCCTATTTCCTCTCACTAAGTCTCCCCACCATTATGGGCTGCTTCCTTCATGCCCCACACATTGGTCTTTGAGAAATCCAGTAATAGCTCATATACTTTCTTTGCACACAGAAAGTTAAATTGCACACAGAAAGTTAAATTGCTGTGTCTTTTTTGCATTGACAACTTATTGATCAAGAAAATATCAAAATAGAGAGCAAGATATGACATTTTAGTACAACAAAATTCAATAGTCCTTCTTGTGATATTTCCCTGAGCTGGAGAATACTAATACAGAATGAAGGTGAAGGGCAGGAACAGATGTGTCAGTGGAGCATAACAAATCCACAGCAAGGGCTTAGTTTTACTGAAATTCATTTGCTATTTTATATCTGCAGTCATTCTAAGCACAGTTACCTTAGGAATAAAATTGACACAAACACAAGAGATGCTCATTATGAATCAGAAAATTATTCTGAGCTGAGACAGATTTGTTTACAAAGTCTGAGACTGGCAATCCTGAAAGTAGGAGTTTTGTATGGTCTTTTAAGAAATATTTCTTTTGTAATGACAGACGAAGTTGAAACACCTTTGAGTTCAACTTGTTAGTCCAGTTTGACAAGGAAAACATGAGACCAGTATCAGCTACCCTGCCCTTGGTTGGGAATCTGTGATGTGAAGACAAAAGGAGAACTACTAATACTAACAAACGCTAATGTATTCAAAGAATGGACTTTCCCAACATTTGTCCTGCTGCCTTATCTTAACCTAGATGCTTTAAGCATAGATAGTTCGAAGGAATACTCTGGGTGAGTGGTACATCATTCTCTGCAGAGCTTGTTTCTTCCTGTGGTAGTGTGTAGGGGAGATGCCCCAGACTTCTCACAAGAGCACGGCTACAGGACAGGAGGCAATAGCCACGAGTTGCAACAGGGGAAACTTTGACCAGGTATTAGAAAAACAGAAATCTGGGACGATGATTGGGCATTGGCACAGATTATCCAGAGAGGCTGAGAAATCTTCATTGTTGGAACACAATTGTCAGAACGCAATGAGGCAAAGCCTTGTGCCTGCTGAGCTAATTGACCCTGCTCTGAACGGGCCTTGCACCAGATGACCGGCAGGATCTTGTTCAGCTTCTGTTGTTCTGTAATTCCGTGGATCCAAGGCTGAGCTAAACCCATGAGCTTTTACTTACCTGGTTATCTGCCCTATCTTTTTGCTTGTTCTTTTTGCTTTTACAGTCTAGTCAAGAGAAGATACCTAAAATTTCTACGTAACTCTTGGGCTTTTTTCCAGCCTTAAATTCAAGCTTCTTGTCTCCATTGTTAAGCATCTCCAAGGTATTATCCTGTTTATGTCATCATCTCTGTCAAGAGTTAATGTGTTCCAGTTCTCTCTGACCTAATCCACTAGATTTATCCCACATAAAGTGCAACCGAAAAAATTAAAATCTCCCTGTTCAAAGGAACCAAGAACTATTTCTTTTATTTCAGGAAAAGCCTTTGATCTAATGAACTGAACTCTTAGAAAAACTTTGCATGGGGTCAAAACTTCCAAGCAGGAGTGGTATGGTTTTGTTTTATTGCAATTGAACCAGTCAACATAAAGAAATAGCAATAGACACCCACAGAGCCAGTTTTTGCCACTGGTAATAGCAACACAATAGAATAGGAGTATTTTCTCTTTGAAAATCAATCACAATATATGTCACTGAGCTGTAGACAACCTTTTCTAAAAATCAAGTAAATCTAGCAGATCTTAGCAAAATGTGAGATTCATTTTTATAAATTCATAATGTCACATATTAAATCAAAATACCATAGTACATATTTTGCAGACTGGAGGTACAGCTGAGAGGCAGAAGGGAATAAAAGATTTGGGAATTAGAGTTAGTAAGGAAGAAAATAAAATTTCATGTGCAGCAAAATGAGTTCTTCAGATTCTGTCTGGCTTCCTGGAAACCAGGAATTCTGGTAAAGAATACAGATTAAGGAAGAGTATCTTGAGTGTGTGTGTTTCAGACAGACATATCTTAGCAACCATGATTTTTAAGGAAAAAGCATTAAACTGGATCAAAGGTCCAGTGAGTTTTGAGTACTTAAATGACTATTTTTTATGACACAAGATTTAAATCACTTGTATAAAAAAGCCAGACCATAGTGGGAAACTTTGTGAATGACTGAATCAATGAAAAGAAGAGTGTTTTGTTAAAATGCCAACTTCCTAAATAAGCTTCTGAAAGTAGGATGGGCAAACCTATTAACAACTGAGGGAACACATCCAAAGTCATATTTCAAAGACCAACAAATTTCCTCACTTGCCTGTTAGTCTTGCTGTATGTTTCCAACACCTGGGAAGGCATATAGTCACTCTGAATATATTTTATAGGGAATACTGCTTAAGTAACAGACATTAGAGTTGTTTATCCCAGTACGAACGAAAATTTGTGAGGTAGCTCAGCTTATGAATAACAACACCCAGAATGATTGTTATAAATTTTCTGTCTGTAATGCAATAAAGATTGCATATAAATGTAATTATTTTATATAAGGAAAATGGTTTTGTTTTGTTTTCTTGAAGATCATTTCATCAAAACTATTTCAAGTGAATAAAAGAGCAGGGGAATGATCAGTTTTAATCAGTGAAGGGAAAGTAGCCCTGATGTTCAAATGAAAGCTGGAATTTGAGCAGCCTTCTCTGTAACAGCTCAGCATATTGAAAAATTCTGCTAGGTTGCTTGTAGTACTATAGATCATAATCAGAAAGATCACATGTTTATTTATATCTATCTATACACACACACACTCACACACAAATGTATATACAGGTCATCACGGTGCACTAAGCAATGTTACAGGATTTCATCAGAGGATACAGATTTCTTCCTGTGGTCAAGCCTTGAAAATATTTTTGCTAATTCATTTTTTCTTCCTGTTTTAATTATTATCCATTTTTTACTGTCCTGTATGGAATCAGTGACAGTGTCTTTATGTAAGTGATTTAGTGTCCAGATTTCCTGCTAGTGTTAAATATAATAGTGAAATTTCAAATAGCAGCATCTAAATTGTGTGCAAGTAGAGTGTGATTTAGTAAGCTATTTTTAGTGGTCAGTTCAATATCTACCCTATATACAGATACCCAGGTTCAAAACTTTTCAACCACATTTTATTTCTTTGTAAGCTGTTGTGGGGAGGAGAGGGCTGCTGAATAAGATATCATCTACTATTTCATATCTGTCCAGGGTCTTCTTTCCTGAACCTCATAAAGATACTGCTGCCAGTCTTTTGAAAATTCCCACCTCCCAGATTCCAGGATTGTCAGGGAATTTATTGAAACCATTCTGATGTGCTGTTGTTCACAAAACTTTCATAATGAAATGTATCTTTTTTATCACTACAGTGTGATTCTTCCAGCTCTGTGATTTTGCAAGGGGAAAATACTTCCGGGCAAATTAACTGGCAGAGCTAGGGAAGGAGGTCAGTATCTGGTTAGCATTATATTTTAGATGCTTTTCTGTTGAAACTGTTTTGCCCTTTTTCAGATCTGATCACAAGTTCCCAGTACATAACAGCTCTCTGAAAAAGCCTGCATTTATGAAGGAGTTTGTCCAGGACACGGTCAGGCTGTTTCATCACTGGGGGGTTCTCTGAGAAGGGTGAGTTACTGAAGAAGGCAATGACTCACCGAGAAGCATTTTAGCGATGATCAGTTTCAACTATGTTTTGGAAGACAAAGACAGTGTTTGTCAATCTGTTTAAAGAGCTTCCCAGTGAGAAGTTAAATACATTTGTGGGAATTGAGTTTCTTTTTCCACAAGTAAACACTGTAAATCATGGACAGAAAGCCACAGAAAATGAGAAATAAATAGGTACGTTATACCTCAAATTCTGGGGTTGAAGTTTCCACAACACCTAGAAAATAATAATTTTATTTAATGGACATATTACTGAAGATACATAAAGATTGTTTTACCCTAGAGTTACTGCTTCTGTCATTGGTATGTGTGAACAGTGAAAGTGTCTGCCAAATGTTAATCTTTCTGCTTTCCTCCAGACAAATCCTACTGGCCATCTCGAAGTGTAGTAAGGATGAAATCTTGAAAAAAGATTTCCAAATTTCTTTGGCTGCCTTTTGAAATTATGTACTCTGTAGTTTGTGTCTTCAGCTGCCTCCTCAAGACCCTTCAGTAGCACTGGGGCTGAACCTACCTAGAACAACTTGCATGATAATGTGTAGCTGCTTTGGAAGAAATTATTTCCCTTTGCGATCAATCCAGCAGTTGACTGGGGAGGTTGTATGCATTTGGACTGGTGTGTTAGTCTTCCAGAGGAGGATTTCTGTGTCTTTCTCTGTATTTTCCTGGCTTTTAAATACTGTCTGTTCCCTTCTAGGTTTCCCCAGAAATCCTCCTGTCTTGTTTGACTTTTTCCTTCATCTTTGGTAAGACGTGGGCAAAATTAAGCAAGGGAGATTTTTTCCTCTATGTTTTCAGGAGAGAGGAGGCTGTAGATTATGGTAAATGTCTCTGTCCAGAAAGACCAATAAAGAAGGGACCCAAAATCTTCTATTCTTCTGTGCTCAGCCAGCTGGGTGATACAGGCTTTCTGGGAAGGAAAGAGTGGTAGGTGTAGGAGGTGGGAGAGGGGCAAACGTGCTGTTGAGTAGGTTGGGCTGTTTCACAGCTAGAGCCACAGCTTTTTTCAACAAGAGAGAACTCTAAATGCATTAGTGAGCCATTTGGTTCAGAGAAAATAAAAGATGTGAAGAAATAAAAGAGAAAAACCACTCCCCCCCTTCTTTCACATTTGAACACACTGGATAGATATTCATTATAATCCATTAACCTACTCATAGCCTTTCATTAGAGCCCTTGGGAGACTGGAATATTTTTGGCAATGTACTGTTATGAAAAATACAAGCTAAAAATCCACATAATTTCTCCCTTCCCAGAAATTGGAGCGGTCATATAGAAATTTAAATCTTTTCTCTGAGCATACCAAGAAGAGTGTGAAATTGCGTGAACATCAGATATGTTTCATTCTATATTTGCATGATTTTTGTGAAGAATAAAAAAAATTCCCCATAATTTGCCATAATTTGTCTACTGAGTTAGTACTCAGTACATAAGGCACACAGTCTTTTAAATATGTGTAATTAGGAAAAAAATACTTATAGGCTGGGAGAAATAATGTTTTTTTTTTAAAAAGGTAGTTCAAAAAACAGGCAGGATTAAACACTGTTTGAACTGGTAAATTCTTCTGATTACTACAGAACTCTTCCCTTAGTTTCATTGAAGGCATCTGCAGTGTCACACAAGAACTTTCTGACCTTTCTAGTTTACGTGGTAGCACATTGTTTTCCAGGTTCAGCCTGAGTCGCTGCTATGATGCTTTACATTATTTACCTTAACATTTTTTAAAGGACCTACAAGTTGCCCATTTAATTACCTAAGCTACCATCTTCTTAACTACTGTCAGGGATGACACCAAAGGTGATGGTGATCAACTGTGTAACGAACAATAGCACCCATATTGTACTCAGCAGTTTTTCAAACAGTTTTTGAACTATGGAGTTCTAAATTCTCCAATCAAAACCTCTGAAAAGTGGATTATAATCTTCCTTTCATTTTTGCTAGACTTCTTAATATGTTATCATTATCCCATAGACACTTTAAGAAATTATATTAAGCATCTCTATTCCTATTTCTGTGCCTTAATCTAAGCAAGGACAAATTTTTTTACAAAATACCCCCTTCCAGATACCTTTTTGAAGGCCATACATTTGACTTGGAAAAGGTGCTGCAAATTTGTGGGGAAAATAAAATTGGAAACACTTTAAATTTTACATGTAATAGGCGAGATTTTATGTCTGCTGAAATAATTCTGATTTCTCTTGTGGCAACTGGATTATCTAAATTTAATACTGAGAGCTTGCATTGTTTAACATGTAAACTATGGATGTTCAATGTTTTAGCAGCAGATCGTGTTTGAGCCATTGCAGAAGTACTATAAAAATATAGTAAAAGATATCTGGAAGACATTAGAACACTGGTACCACAATTATGGTTTTAAAATACTGTATTCAAAGCTTTCTTTTTACTTGAAATTGACCTCTTATTAACTAAATTAACACATTTTGCTTTATGGTCATGGGTTAAGAATGACACCTTTTAACTGTTTCAGCTCTGAAATGTGTTTTGGCCACATTTAGAGAAATCCATGGTGAAAATATGCTGGTAGGAAGCCTCAGACAGAAATACGCCCTATTTTTTCAATTCAGTTATTTTTTGTAGCTGAGAGATGCTATACAAATGAATTATCAGAACATATATCTTGTGGCAGCAATATTCTATCCTTCTTTCTAATGGCTATTTTTATAATTTCCAACAGCTCTTTGTGAGTTCAGAATTGTTAGTATCAGCTGCTGGGTAAGAAAATTTCATTGATTTTCCACAAGGTGGCACGTAAGAATCAGTCTGTATTTTAATTAATATAATTCAGTTAATGTACACTTGGTAAATGTCAAATGCATGTGCATACTCAGTAAAGAAGGAATACATTCCTAGTACGGGGTGTACTGTAAATGGCAATTTAAATACAGCATAGCAAGGGCTGCTCTATCACTTGCTGAATTATGGAGTTGACTACTATTGTAGAATAGCTTATCGAAATAAAATCTAACCTAAACATGTCACAGTTACTTGTATCATGAAATGAGATGAAAAACTGATTCACATAATGAGATCCCATGGAATTGTCCAGGAATTAACTTAAGAGAAGTTATTTATTCATGATTCGGTATTATTTATTCATGCTTATATTTAATGAAAGACAAGTATCAGTATCAGTAAGTTTCCTTAATGTAGATAAATAATTTTTTAAGTGAGCATTTAGTTATTAAAAACTCTTCATATAGCAATTTAATTTGTCAGTTATTGTGCAGTTTCTGTGCTAGAGAACTTCCTAATCAAACCAAGAAATGGTTCTGATCCAAGTTGCCATCCAAGCAGAAAGTAGTCAAGATATTGCATATCTAAGAGTGTTAAGCTAATGAGTGGTTTCTTCTGGTGCTGGAGATCTCCAGATACTCTAAATTTCCTAGTATTACAGTAAAAAAATAAAATTGGCTGATCTACCACCAAAAAGTTGCTACTATGGTATTTTTCAGATCTCATTTAGATACTGAGTGGGCAATAAATCTGAGAAACTCTGTGCTTGTAACAGATTTTGAGCAAAAGAGACTTTTGGCATCCAAAAACAGGCACTGATGCAATCAATAGTAAACTGTAGGCCCAGACAAATCCTACCAAGAAATAAAATATAATTTTAAACAGACTGCAAACACTGTACACAAGGCATCTAATTTTGCAATTACTCTGCTGTGGATCTGCTTCTTTCTACAAATGTGAAATACAATCTAGCAGTATATAGCAATGTTCTCAAGTCCATATCAAAGACATATTATTGCCATCTGCTAGGAAATGTTCCCTGAAAAATTTTACCTTTTAAATTTTATTACTCAGAAAGATTGTTTTCCCATGGGCAGTAGAAGATCAACATCATTTTAAATGGGTAGGGGACATCTATATCATATCTATGCCGTATACGGCATAGAGAAATACATACAAAGGGTGAGCAGGAAGGAAAAAAAAATCACCAACATGTCTCTGATGACCAAATTCTAAATTCGGAGTCATTATGATAATTACCATTTTGTCTGAAACACTTAATATTCCTAACCCAGGAGAATGTCAACAGTGAATTGCTGAACTTGATCCGAGATTGATCATCTCTAGAACTGATTATTACTGAAATTAATCCTTTTCCAACTAAAATTCTCAGAAGGCTACAGAGGTGTCTTGTGGCCCTGAAGGGAAGGACTTTCCAAGTTTGCTACTGAAATTTCCCCTATCTTTCTGTACAGAAAAAAATAACATTCAAAGCTCCCACATTGTAGGAAACAATCTTTCCAGGTGATGTAGAAGAGAAGACAGGAGATGATAGATGGACAAACGAGCAATTAAGAACTGTAATGAGCTCAGGCATCGTGCAGAGAGTTCTACATACAGTGACAGTGGATAGCCTTGTGCACAGTGCAGCTGCTGATGTGCTGGCAATTAGTGATCTGGAGACACTGGCCTCCTTACCCCAGCACATCACATTGACAGCTGAAGGGCAGTTAGCAGCACTGGTGGCAGAAGGATTTATAATTTTATGCCTGTGATGACTGATGCTTGCCATTTTTCACTAGAATTGCTCCCTTAGGCTGCGATACCGAATTCGAGCATCAGTTAATTTTTTCTTCTGAAAGAACTGCTGCTTCAACCACTGCCATGTGCCCAATTGCACTTCTGAAGGTGAAGAGTTGCTGAATTTGTTTCTACTGGCGGAAGATTCCATTTGATTTTTATCTTGAGGCACCAGCTCATTCACTAGCTGTCTCAAGGTGTTTGCAACTTGAAGAAAATGAAGTAAGAACTCCCAGGGGTTGTTTTTTACCCCTTATTTCCTCACTTTCCCTGTGCACAACAGCCTGAAGCTAGGGCGGCAGAGGTGTGAGATACAGTAGAGCATGGACTGGCTGTTTTCACAGCTTTTTCTCAACGGTATGCCAGAAGCTGCATGTGCCTCCTTGGAATATTTTCACTGCAATGACTTTGTACCTTCCTAGAATCAATGGAAGAGTCACTTTCCTCTTAGTATTGCTGAAACAATTACAAATTATTGCAGCCCCAAAAGGATTTGATAGTGTGCAAAGCAGCTTGCTAGCTTTCTGAAAAATTGCAATTATCAGTAATTGAGTAAATAAACCAACCATAATATGTTCTTGAATTGCTGCATGACAGGTTTTGTAACTTTATCATCACTGTTTTACAATCTATATGGAGGATTCCCATTCAATGATTATCCCAAAGTAATTTCAACTAGAATTATGCTACTAAAAACAAAAGTGTAGAAGTCTAGTTAATGTAATTCCCTGAAAATCTTATAATATTCTTATAGTAATATCAAAATATTTGAAACAATATTATCCATTTACATGCTGAAAAGGAAATCCAGGATTGCAGTTTAACTGACTATTTACAATTAAATAGCAGTAAAGTGTGCAGAATAAAATTTTGGTGACAAGCACTTAAGTGACTAAAAATGTTTTTGAATTTTCTGTCTCTGTGGAAAAAGATAAATGTTTTATTCTTAACAGCAGTTGTTATTCAGAGGATGTATAATAAGAATGTAAACAAGCTGACTACTTTGCACTTCATTATTGCTATGAACTATGAACACGGCCCCAAAGCAAAACAAATGTTGTTGACGTACTCCCCTGAGTTTATTCATTAAACAGGCTGGCTTGTTTTTTCTGCTTTGAAGAGTCATATCAGTGGACTGAAATGTCACATTCTCAAACAAACATGGTACATATAGATAATGTCAGTGATGTCAGAGAATTATCGTACTGCTAACACACCAAAACATTAGTAGAAAAGTGATGTTTTAGTAAAATCAATTCCATTTCTCTTGACCTTTTCAGTAGTGTTAGTCCTATTTGTATCTTTGTAATTGATTTTAAATGTCACTAAGACCATACCTGCAAAAATGCCTCTCAAATCAGATTTATCTTTCTTGATGTGAAAAAGGCAAAGTTAGAATGTTTGTTCTTAATATGATAGCCTTCTGTTAACATGCAGCATAGTTTTAAACAAGCTATAGATTTTTGTCTTCACATTGCTAGTCTCCTTCCTCTGTGGTCCATCTCAAAGTATCTTCACCTTTCTTTCACATTTCATCAGGCTTCAGCAAGGTGCTGGGATAGGAATTCTCTGACTTTTCCTTTTACTACATTTGCTACATCTGTATTTGATTTTTATCTGACTCTGTAACACCAAGATGCTGGAATGGAAGCCATTTTGTGAGGTCTATCTGTATCTTCTGTGATTCTCACTGTGTCACCCTGAAAATATTTTCTGGATTTTAACTAAGTCTAAAATTAAAACAGGATTTAAGAAAAAGATTATTGGGTTAAACCACATTTTTGGATTTAAGAATTCATGTCCCTGGTCACTCAGACAAGGAAACTATATTAAAATAATATGCATGCCATGGTATCAGGATCTGAAGCTGTTTTTTCTCTGTCTTTGATATTGAGTAAATAGTTTCTGGTGGTTCCTAGTAATGCATTTACTGAGTACATTTATTGAGTTTTTAATGAAGTTCAGTGTATTCGTAATGGCAGAGGCTGTAAAACTGATATATCGAACCAAACCTTATTTTGGTGGACTGGCTATGGGTCTTACTAGAGGTACAGCTTCCTTTATTTCCAACCAGTACTACTAAATCAACAACATAGAAATTCTCTATTTCAGTAATTGCACATTTCTGCCTCTTGTTGATATACTCACTTTTATTTTTCTTAGCCTTGTGTACATTCACATGATGATCAGTGGAAGTAACTAGTTGCATAATTCTGTACATTTTTTCTGGAGGAAAATGTGTATATTAGAAAAAGGAGATTCTCAGAATAAAGGGTTCAAATTATGTCTTCAACATATCACTATCTGTGCCCTTATAAATCCTCATTATAAAAGCTGAGCCCTCTCCTCCTTTGACTTAAGTGATTTTTTTCACTCAAGCTTGGGTTGGCATCCATCTCATCCAATTAAATCTACAGACTAGAGGCAAACATCTGAGCTACTACCTCAAACTCCAAGTGTTGTCAAAGGAGAATAACAACAGTTTCCTAAGCCAAATCTGTCCTGTTTCAGAATGTCATATTAGAAAGGAATAAGGTATGCCATTAAAAAGCTTGTTTCTCTCCCTTGTTTATCAGAGGAATTGTTGATGATACCTCAGATATGGAAGTCTACAGGATAGTCTCATCCTTTGTGTTAATAGCCTACAGCTCTGTCTTAACTATTTAAAGAAAGAGAATTGGACAAAGTCTTTGGGAACTGTAGACCTTTGACTTATCTGACAGTTACACTTGAAGAGTTCATCATTTATTTCTGGGCCAAAGTGAGATCTCAACACTGCACTGCAAAAGCCTGATAGCAGATGCTTCATCAGAAGTGCTGCAGCTTGCCCTCCTAGACTGTCTTCTGGGGAGAGCTCTCCTGCATGTCAGTGCTCCGAGGCTGAACAGCTTCAGTGTGTTTTATCATGCCTAAATGTAGATGCTGCACCCGAACCAGGCGTTCTTATCGCCAGAGGAGAAAAAACAGGCATTTTCAGGGCATGACTCCTCAGATCTAGTTACTTTTTTACCTTAGGATGAGACAAATTCCTCAGAGATGCCAGTATCTCTCCACATAGAAAAGTAGTTCAGCTACTCCACATGGCTAAGTTAGCTTTCCACATAGCTAAGTAGTTCAGCTCTGAAGGAAGACCTGCACTCCAGATGTCTCTAGGCAGGTGAGATGAATTCTTCTTATGCAATCCATGCAGTACAGTGAGACAGATATCTTGACCTTAGCTTCATTGAAGTTCTATTTTCTTGAGTGCTTACCTCATTCTTTTACTACATCTTTGCTTTGCCTTATATATACACCCTATGAGTCTTGACTCTCTAACATTGCTTCCTCCAGGAATTCCTAAATTCAGACAAACCATAAAAATATCCTTACTCCATTGATGAGATGCTGTATATGACAATGTAAGCTTCTGAAAAGATGACAATCCCCTTCCTGGACAGCACAAGTCAGAATATTATTCTTCAGCTGAAAGCTTTGAAAATAAATCAATCATAAAAGCATAGGTATGGTTTATTTCTCAGTGATAATTGCTCTACATATGCCAGATATATAAGATATTTATTTTTAAGCTTACCAATGACCTCAGTTGTGGCAAATATTCATTAAACATCCCAATGTTTTAGTATTTTTCTTTGATTTAATGTATTAAAACTAAGCTATTAGCTTTCTGTGCAATCCATTTCGAATTATGATAACTGTCTTTCTATAAAGAACAAATTGCCTTGAAAAACATGTTTTAGAAATTCTGTCATGACAAGAAAGATTTTTATCAGTACAGGGGTAATTACATTTCTTAAAAGCTTTTCCATTCCAGTATCAATTAGGAACATTGTGGCTTTCTTCCACTATTTCATAACACTTACCCAGAAGACGGTTTGTCTTTTTAATGCTTTCTGCTGTAGAGTTGTGTATTTATGATTACAAACGCGAGTGATTAAATTCTAAGAATTATCTGGACTCCCTTGACTCCTTGAAAACAAACATGTAATATATTGACGCAAAGACGCTGTGCTCCATTGTAGCTCTCATCTTGACACACTTGCAATTTTCAAAGGTTAAATTTGTAATATGTGAACTTTGTAAAATTCATTTTTTCCTAAATAAACAAATGACCACTATGCAGATAGATGCATTTCCAGAATGAACTTCTATTGTTGTCAACAGAGAAGACTGAATTGCCATGGAAAGGAAGTCTTTCATAGTGTATGGAACACAAATATGTATGCAGGCATCTATATGGGTCATAGAACACTGTACTTTAAATTAGCAGTGATTTATCAGAGCAGGAGTATGGTTTCATATGTGTGTTGTCTTTTTAGAGCCGAATATTATTTCTTGATTAGTTTTAACCCATATATTTAAGTAGGTCACCAGTCATTATCTATTTATGTTATGCCAGTTCAGAATAATTAACTACTACATTTCACTGATAGAACTGTATGCTTCAAACACTCTAGAGTAAGGTACATGAAAGTACTTATTTATTTGGGGAAGTAAATTATCCATGTCTGATTGAAATGCCAAATGTAAAATGGATCACAATTCTGATTTATCTAATTTCTTTAAATACACTGATGTTCTTAAAGGTGCATTTCCTGTCTTTTTTACTGTCTGCGTGTATGCTCAGCCTTTGCTGGGAGGCAAGTGTAGTGTTTGGTGACTCGATGTTGATGAGAAGCCTGGTCTGGAGGTCTGGAGCCTTCATGCACTTGCTACTGACACAGTTCAAAACCCAAATCCAGGGTGAAGTGCACCCTCAGAGTTCAAAACCTGTAATCCCCACTGTGGGCTGAGCTTGGCCGCTGAGTCTACCTGGATTTGACATGTAAAGCAAGCTACAGTGTGGTAACCAGAGGCTACTTTACAGCACACACCCATATTTTGGGACCCTCGAGGCTGCTTTGACTGTGAATTTTCTCAGCTCTCCTGCTAACATGTGTAAAAGCAATACCTGTTTCTCAGCCGGCTCAGCACTCACCTACCACCTCAGAAGCTGTCAAATGCTCATGCTAAACTATGAATAGAAATTTGACATAATTAAGTTCAACTTATAGCAATTGTTTTTCTCTTATGTTTTGCTTGGACTTTGGTTCTTGTGCACAAAGCCTGAAGAAAATCCTTGCTTATCTGAAAACTAGTCTGTTTATCTGCTGATACAACTCAATGTAATAAAAGACAATATTTTTCCCTTCAACACATATGCTGTTTAAGAGCATCTCCACAGAGTTTTATTTAAAGCGTTAGCAGGTAGCTGAATCTTCGTGATCACACGGTTACCTGTGGCTGTGAAGCAGATGATGAAAATTAGTATTTACCTGCCTGCTCTCAAAGACTGTCTGGGAGGTTTGCTAGCTGCCCACACCCTACTTTTACTGTTTTTGGCAGGGCTGAATGTGTGGTGGCCAGTCCTCTGGGCTGGGAGAGCTGTCTACTGGCACAACACATAGCTGAAGGGCACAGATGGGCAACACGAATGAACAACACCTTAACAGCTTTCTTTAAACATACACATTAGCAATATTTAAAACTGAATGAGGTGAAAAACACCCATATGAAATGTAATAATGTCACCTCTTGACTTTCTTTTGTGACAACCTAAAAAGGGACAAAGTGTCCCCAAAAGCAAAGGCTAGTTCATGTGATGTATTCTCTGGAATTCTGGCGATCAACAAGAGAGTTAAAGAGGTTCAACTATTTATAACAAAAACACAAGATGAATGTGGTAACCTTAATTTCTCATTCCTTTAAAAGTTTAGTCATGCAGTTATTAAAAAATTCCTGAAGTCATATTTGACCTGAACAGATTTATTTTATGTCAGAAGTCTTGTACACTCTGCTGCCAGTTTTGTTGTTCATAATATTGCATCTATAGAGCAGCATCTTGTGTCCTTCAGCTTTTGAAATCAGGCAATTGCAAGATGCTTACCTTAGAGTAAGTGGCAGATCCATATTTCTTCATAATTTAACACGATGAGCTCTTTTTATACCCATGTGAAAAAAATGTAATTTCATGGATGTTTTGACAGTGCCCATCAGTTTTTTTCAGAAGGCTAAGGAAGCTTTTGATCTTTCCTGAAAATTAATGAACTATTGAACAGAAAAAGAAGCAAGCAAGCAAGAAAAAATCATCCTCATTTTTCCTCTGCAAATGGAGTAATTTCCCACAAAGAAGATAGGTTTATGTGGTGAATCGATACAGCAGATTTATTTCTCTACCAGAAAATCCAAAGTAAAGTGTAAAACACAGAACCACTACACAACAAAGAGAGAGCAGGTGAATTCAGAGGAAGAGGGGCTGGGAGCAGCTTTGCTGCTTCGAAGGTTATAACGTGAAGTTACACATTTTGTTAGTAATACCATAGTCATCTTTTTCATAGTCACTCTGTTTTTACCATGTGGCCATAATAACTCATCTGATCTTCTGGTAGCTATGAGGCATAGTCTTAGACTTATACTAGACAAGGTCTCTGCCTTACCTTCAAGTGAAAACATTTCAAGGGTGAAACTACCTGCTCTTTTGCTGAAGGCATTAGAAAGGATTACTTTTCCTCCGTAAAATTTTGGGTGAAGGTGAATTTATATACTCATATTGTGTTTCATATTTTCAAAACAAAAATTGACTTACTAGAAAACTTCAGAAAAACTCAGGTCAGCCCTTGTTTTGTGTTCTAATGAAATATCGTAAGTTAGCTCATGCAACTGGCCACACTATTTTTTTCACCAAAGTCAAACAAAGCAGGACAGGGCTATTTTCACACCTGACAGTATTTCTCTCCTCCATTAAAGTGAATCAAGTCAGCTGGAGAAGTATTTATTTGGGGCTTTATTGGACTAGACATGGACTTTCAGTTTTAAATGTGAAGCAGCCCATTGAGCTGGAACCATTTTGTTCCTTACTGAAGTAAATCAATTTAGCATTTATATAGGCATTGTGCATTCAACTCTAATTTTTACTTAGGCTTTGCCCAATACTGTTCTTCATCTGTCTTTCACACAGGAGAAAATCTGACAAGGATTTCAGCATTCCTTAATCCTAGTTGCTAAGGCAAGCACTCTTCAAATCAGGCCTCCTCCAGGGAGAGGACACTAGGAAACACACTCAGCCCCTGTAGTCTTTTGGTGCCTTTCTCACCCTGCCCTCTGAAGGGGCAAATTATGTTTCTTGTGCTTTCTATAGCTACTCGGAAGAAAACCTTGGCCACCTCGGTTTTTATCTGTTCCTGTTCTACCTGGGTTTAGAGGTAAGGTGGGAGCCAGGAGGGTCACAGTGATACATCCAGGGGTCTACACTGGGTGCTGCAGAGCAGACCATTGTTACCTGACAGAATAGGGCTGGAAGAATGATGTCCAGGTACAACGTAACTTCTAGGTCACACTAGAGCTTGAGCAGTTCCACATCAATCCAAGTCTTTGATTTTAACTGAAGTGCCAATATCCTTAGATTTTTTACTCCTGTGGCATAGTCTCAGCAGTCAAAGAACATAAAGAAGATGGCACTTTTTGGGTGAAGATAATATTAGACTAGAAAATAGTTAAGAAGAGCTCCAAGCAAAGTGTTTCTATGTCTAAACCTTACTTATTTTCACCAGGTTTTCTCACTACTATCTCAACATATTCTGTCATTCTGCAACTTTTAGGTAATATACATATTTGATACCTTGTTAGTCAATCAGTGGGACACTGAGAAGAACATGGAAAGGATTTTTTTTTCCTCTTGCAGAACTAATTGCTCTTTAAAACCTCTTGGGGTAAATAAAATTACTGACAGTTACAAAGCACTTATTGAGTTGATGACATAAGAATCTCCCAAGCCCAAGTGGAAGAAAAGCAGAAGAAAAGATCAAAAATAATTGTGTTCAGGGAGAAGTACTCATAACTTTGGGGTAGGTAGTTCAGCCTTAATTTTGCAAGAGATTTTTTTCTCTTTAAATTGTATACAGAACAGTTTCTAGAGCTTGTCTTTTCTCTTGTGCATTATTAGTTATCTTTATTTCTGTACAGCAAGAATATTCTATACAACAAGAGATGCTCAGGTCAAAAAAAGGGCAGGCTTAAGCATTTACCTCCTGTCGAGACCACTTTTATTTATGACAAATATAGGAATTTTGAAAGAAGTATCCATATGTAGCACAGCCCTGGGCTACAAAGTGCTTAATGCATTGCCTTCATACACTAGTCTTGGTTGTATTGGCTTTATTTAATTGAGCCCTAAGGCTGGCACAGAAAAAAAGCCTCTTAAAACACATTAGAAATGGCACATGTATCATCTGTGAGATAGCAGGCATGCTATAGGAAAATGTGGATTTAATATAAGAAAAGAAGTAAATCTGCTTTGATAATTTTCAGTGTTGTTCAACGCTGAATTTTTCAGAGGAACAACACTCAGTTGCTAACAGTGATTGTACTAAGTAGGTCAGCTAAGTAGACCCTGAGTCTCACAGCACCATCAGTTTCTACCCTGAAGTGCTTAGAAGATTTTAAAAGGCACACGGTAGAAGAAACAGGAAGATGGAAAAGGAGAAAAAGTTATAACAGGCAACCCAGAGGCAGTGGGATTAGGCCATGCCACTTAAAAGGATTCATTGAATTGGGTAGTTAAATTGCCAAACCAAAACCAGTGGTGGATGTGGTGGAGTTGTCCTTAATTCAGGGAAGGTGCTTGTTTAGTTGTACTTCCTTTCTTTGTTGAGGGATTCCTCTGGGATTCTGAAGTCTGAGGAATTGTATGCAGCAGTAACACTGGATCCTTGCTACCAATAATTTCTTATTTGGGGAATCTATAGCAGCCTTCTCCTAACAAAGTGTTATTTCTTTAGCATGAAGAAGACTGCAATAATGGGGAAGAAAAGTTTAACAATAAACAATCTCTTCCAGTCGTTTGACATGTTGCCTTGGAAAACAAATACTGAGCAAAGTAGGTCAACCAAATGGGAGAAAGGCGATTACACTGTTCCAAAGATGCGTGACATGTGGGCCGTCCTGGGAAGAGGATGGACAGATGAGGCACTTGGATATGTCTCATGGCAATGTTCAGATAATGATAGGCACAGCATGACAGCTCATGAAGGCGTGCTGTGGTAAGCCTGTTCCTCATATTCCATCATGAGCTTGATTTCCCTCAGGCAAAATGGCTTCCGTGCTTTATTGTGCTATACCTTTGAACATCTTTGTTGCTAACTATTTTCTAGAGCACATTTTGTTTTGCCTGACTATAAAGCAAAAATAATTTCTTATTAAGAAGAGCATACGGTTAAGAAAAACAAATTCTCTATATTACTACATCTTTCTGCTCCGTGTGTTTCCGGTTATACTGACCCATTTGTTCGTTAGTCATTGATTTAATGACAGTATCTCAAAGCAACATTTCAAATCAAGAATTCACCAAGGCTTGCAATGAATAAACAACTAGGAGTTCATCCCTGCTAAACCACATCATTACTGGGACAACCAAATTAGGCCCCAAGGTCACTTTGAGTTCAAGTGGACGCTGCCTGGAAGGCCAAGGATTCACAGACTTCAAATATTTCTTTTCATATGTAATTCTTCATGGAATCATTTTTGCTGGACCTTTCTCTTTTAGAAGTTACCGGATTATCTCCCGCTAGAAGTTTAAGTCTTGTGAGAGACTTAAAATTTATATCCAGTGAGGAGCTTTATCTCCTCGATTCTTCAGTCCACCACAGTTTATTTCTGACACATCATCTTTGTATTTCAGAAATATAACTTAAAAATATTCAACAATTATGAAGACATGTGCTGTTATTTTAGAGCATTATTTTTTGTAAAATTCTTCCACTTTTTTGAGGTCTTTTCAGAACAGATTAGATTAAACCACCCCTGAAGTTACTTAAATCATAATTAAACTTTAAGACATACCCATCATATTCCAGAATTCACTGGAGGAGGAAAGTGCACATCAGAAGTAACCAGTCCAGTTGCATACGTGATGCATAAAACTGTAGCTCCTTAGTGTATGACACTTTTTGTGAGTCACTTTTCAAAGGAGATAAATTAATCACACCCAGTTTACTTCAAATCACAAAATGTCATTAGCTACTGCAATCAGACATTGTTACAACTCTTACTACAATAAAAATCCAGGCTGGCAGCCATTCAGTCTTCTCACATACTGGCAAGGATTCTGAAGGTATCCTGTCTGGATTGTTTTAGACTGCACTCTACAGACCTGGACTTTTTCAGCTTGGGAGCAGAATTGGTCATTCAGAAGTGATACTTTACAGCTTACAGTTATAACACAGTTTAACTTGTAAGTTCTACGAGAAACAGTCAAACACTTCTTAATTCATGGACCCCAAGGATTTTGTTTTCTTTTATAAGCTATACACATCATTTTTTCAGTAGTGTATAGTGTAAAGGAGGGACTGCATGTTCATAAAATGTATTGAGAGAGGTAGTTATCTCCTTTTCCAGTAACATCGTAGGGAACCATTCCTCTCTCCCTGGAATTTCCCTGTGCAAGATTTGGAAATAAATAGAGAGATAGTAATAAATAGAGATAAATAGACATAAATAGAAAGAATGTCTGGGTGGTCTGGTTTCAAACTGAACACAACTTTCTAAGAATAAGGGGAAAAAAAGGAAGCATAAATTGAATACCAAACCTTAGGCAAGTGTTTGGTAAATATGTTCACCTTTTAACTCAAAGTAGAAGATGTTGTATTAATAACATTTTAAAGCGCTATTTCCTTGAGCAGTTTTCCCTGAAGGAATTAATTCAGAAAGGAAGCAAATGGAGAAAAGGTTTATGCAAAGTATATGAAGAAACTCTGCAACTTTCAGCATTCTGAAAGGGATGCTTATGCTTAGATTTAAAATCATTTAAATTTCAGTAATATTGAATTGTCAATAATGGCGGTTCATAGGTTAAACAAAAAACTCAAGAGGCCTCGTGTCCAACAGTGCCCACCTGGATTCCAGGTCAAGTTTAGAGGTTGAACAAAAGCCCTGGCAACGACAGCTCCCTGATGCTAGGGAGGCAAAATTTTCCTTCCAAAATGATGGTGGTGATGATGATGATGATGATGATGATGATGATGATGATGATGACAACGACGAAGATGATGACTAGGGTAACAGTTCTAGGGTGACATGAAAAAACTAAACCTTCCCCTGTATTTTCATGGAATCCTACTGTAAGAATTTTAGATCTGTGAGTGAAGGAACTATTTACTCTTGATTTTTCTCACCAAAAATGTCTGGAAAACACAGCTTCATGCAATATTTATGAGCAAACAGAACTGTGCCAAAGACATACCTAACCTATCACAAAATATTCCTACAAAACACAAGCTGCAAGACTCAACACTTTAACTATCTTCTAGGTGACAAGGGTGTAATAACAGAAAGGAAAATAAGGAAGAGTTTTGATGTATAATCAACCCACCTAACTCCTAATTTAAATGATTAGAGTAGGAGTACATTCACACTTGGCTCCAATGTTAGTCAAAAGTGCGATTGTGAAAGTGTGTTCTGGAGGTATCTCCAGAACAAGACTTATATCAGCAATTAGATTTATCTGTATAGAGAACCAAGAACAAATAGGGGGGGTATCCAGAAAAAAATTCAATTTATTCTGGAATACAAACAAAACTAGGAAGACTCTAGACTGCATTTTTTAAAGACATAAACCCCATTCACTTACCAAAGGAAATAATAAAAGTCACTGGTTTTTCATAAAGAGATCAGCTTCTTTGTCTGAAATGATAATTTCAAATTGCACAGAACTTCATATTGCAGGGCTATCTTTTCTAAATTTTTTTCAAACACTTTTGTCTATGGTTCTGCTGTGCTCTGATAATTCAAGATTTTCTGGGAGAACAACTGGTCTCGGTCATTTTCCTTAACGTATCATGAGTTCAGTTTTAAGTCTTGACCACTTTGGTGAATGCCATCAGAAAGAAAAAGAAAAGTATTTTCTGACAGTTCTAACAACTTCGATAGGGAAAGAAAGAGCACGGGGAAGTCAAAATCAGTGCTTCTGCTTAGGAGTAATTGTTCATATAACTCCATTCATCCATAAAGGAAAAGAAAATAACATAAAATTACTTCATAATTTGACATCAGTGAGCAATCCCTGTGTATATTGAATTGTGAAGAGCGATTCTGGCTAATGTATTTAGCAAATGCTGGAAAAAAATAATTTTCAAATGTACGTATTCAATCATGTAATTGCATATTATCCCCATAATTTAGTTTTCCCCTTTTTTCTCTTTTCTTGTTCAAGAATATTGAAGTGGTATTTCCAGTCCTATTGCTCTCTTAGTGACATGAGTAAGAATAGATTTCAAAGATTTTTCTTTCTCTGTTTTTGAAGTATATTGTCCTCTGCAGAAGAAACCAACTGGAGGCAAATAGTCCTGCTAGATACATTTGGTAATGACAAAATTAATTTTTTAAAAACTCATCCAAAACCTCAATGCCTGGTTTGGGGATTGTATTTCATCTAATACTGTAGCATTGCTGGAAGTTCTGTGACAGGATATTGAAGTCCCTTGGCCATTTAATGTCTTCTGGATTCTGGCTCCCTTGAATGCTCTCTCGCAGAATACCTCAATTGTAAAGGGGAAACTTGATGCCAGAGACAGCTGAAGTGGCTGGGCTCATTTGGAAGGAAGACCTTGAAATTAAATTTTTCAGGAGGGTTTTTAGGGAGAGTGAAAGTTCACATCCAAGAAGACATCTTAAAATCTTTCTTGCTCAAGGAATTTCTTAACTAGAGCACCAATTCCTAGTCCTGGTTGAAATTTATCAAAACCTCTTCCTCTCATGAGGTTTCTCAATGTAAGGTTACCAACGGGCAGACTTCCCTGTGGCTGAATCTGAATCTGTAACCTTCTATAAAAGTTTTAGTTTCATCTGTTATTATCATAGTTCCTCTGCTCCTAAAATGCACTTCAGTCCATGTTTTTCCAGTAATACTTCCCATCACATGGTATTCTTTCTCCTCTCAATTTCAGAAAGAACCTTTGGTGGCACAGAAACCTGTTCCTTTAAGATTTGCCAGGGGTAACTTGAACTTGTCTTGAAATAGCTGCACAACAGTTTCAAAACCAAAAAACGAAGCTTAGCGATTGCTTAGCAAATTGTACTTGTCATCTTCTTAAGGTGGAAGATGCTACAGAAAGCAGTGATTTTTTTTCTCCTTAAAGCTTTCTTTTTCCAGGTCAGATATAAATATTCTTCAGCATCAGTATTGAAAAGTTGTTCTTGTGCTGTCTTTTAAAGGCTTAGTTGTGCTTTGAAATGTACACCTGCAAAATTTGTGAAGCAGCAGAAAACACCAATTTTTCTCCCTGCCTAAATATATGCAGCCAAATGGGGAGAAACAGTAATTTCCTTATATTTTTACTTTAACAAAAGGGGAAATGCTCCTAGGAACATGATCTTTGGCAGTTTTCCATCCTGCTGCACCAGTCTTTCCCCTGTTCATTGCTCTGTACTTTATTTCTACCATTTCTTTCCTGGGTTATCTTCCATTTCTATTTGTGTGTCCCTCACTTCCTGTTGGTATTTCCACAGTGCTGTATAAAGATTTAATTTGATGAAAACTATTTGAAGCAGAGCAGCATGGTGTTGGATTAATTAGGCATTTAAATTTAGCTAGAGGAGTACCTCTCCTACAAGTCCGCAGAGACACCATTCATTGATTATGTACACATGTGGGAATATAAATTAGAAAGATTGGTTCCCATGATGCCCAAAACCCAGATGCAAGTTTGAAGATTGATTTATAAAGAGAATTTTGCAGTCTAGTATAACTGATAGGATTTATATTTGCACAGCAAAAGGTGTTTCAAGAATAAAATAAAGTTGCATAAGAATAAAAGGACCTGTTAAGTTAGGAGTACATAAATACTTTTTAGCAACTCATTAGCAAAGACTTTGAATATGCTTGAAATGAAGCTAATTTCTTTTACTTAATACCTAGTACAGAATCTGTTTGGTTTTTTTTTTTTAATCATTTATGAAGAAAAATTTCCAGAAAGTCTTGCCTTTTAACAGAACTCCTGTGTTTGTATCCTGCAGAATTTCTGCATACAAGCGTGAGGGAAGATTTGTATCTGTGTGCTCGTTACAAACTTCACTAGTGATAATGACGAGGGTAACTTCAGTGTCTTCTCTACAGAGTCCCTGATGATGCACTGCAGAGCTCATCCTTTTATACCCAGGTGACCCGCCTGGTGGACTAAGAAAAGGCTGTGGATGTTGTCTACCTGGACTTCAACAAAGTCTTTGACACCGTCTGTCCCCCACAGCATGCTCCTGGAAAAGCTGGCAGCCCATGACTTGGACAGGTGCTCTCTTTGGTGCTCTCTTCGTGGTGAAAGGTGCTGCATCCAGCTGGTGACCAGTCACCAGTGGTGTCCCCCAGGGATCAGTGTTGGGCCCTGTCCTGTATAATATCTTTATTGATAATCTGGATGAGGGGATTGAGTCCACCATCGCCAAATTTGTTGGTGACACCAAGATGGAGGGGAGTGTGGATCTGCTGGAGGGTAGGAGGGCTCTGCAGAAGGACCTGGACAGGATGGATAGATGGGCAGAATCCAGCAATATGAGGTTTAACAAGACCAAGTGTTGGGTCCTGCACTTTGGGCACAACAACCCCCCTGCAGCACTACTGGGGAAAGAGTGGCTGGATAGAGGCCAGGCAGAAAGGGACCTGGGAGTGCTGGTCGACAGCTACCTGAACATGAGCCACCAGTTTAATCTTTGCTAATTACTGTTCTTTAGATATTTATTATGGCAACTGTAGAACAAATGTAGAAAAATGAGATATTTTTCTTTTGTTGACATAAATAATGTGATGATAAATTTCCCATCCTCATTGCTCTTTTTCTCCTCTGCATTGCAGCAGTGTCAGCTTGATGGTACTTTCAAAGGTCACAGTTATGCCTTTGAACTCTACCCTTATTTATGAGCCATCTATGCTGAACTAGCTGATCACTGCTCTGTACCTTATTCTTCATTTTTTGATGACAGCTATTCCTGTCAGTGTTCATCAGAGATAGGAAAAAAGCTGATAGGAGTCCATGGATTCTGTTTGAATTATTTTTTACTTGAGGTCTGAATGGATGTAAACTCTAAGATACTCAGTTCCTCTCTTTAAGTAAGATAAGGTAGATTTCTACATGAATAAGGGTGACATCATCTCTGTGTGGGAAGTATTGAAAAGGACAGAAAGCATGTGTCTGGAGCAACTTGCTACTTTAGGATATTTTCCACAAGATATGTTGTACCTTAATGGGTTTGGACATTAAAATGTGAACTACAGCTCATAATGTTGGAGGAGTTGATGTGCACTAAACTCTAGGGGCTCTAAGAAAGGCCTTAGGCTCATAGACGTGTCTAGGAAGTAGAGTGGACCAATAGAATTGGTTCTATAAAATAACAGAACTGATTCTGATGATATGATATCCACAGTGTATATATTTAGATTTATCTGGTTTGGTTTTTTTTTTTTTCTCCTGCCATCAAGGACGGTGTCCATTTGTGCTTGAAATGCATTAAATGTACACATGGAATTGCTTCCAGTTGCTTCCAAATGCTTCCATCTTCCAGCCTGGTTTCATCCAAAAGGAATTGCATTTAGGCACCCCATGACCACTCTGTGATAGAAATTGAAGTACAGTAGATGGGGGAAAAACAGGAGATTCACCTTCAAGGTACGCTCCTGATCTAAAATTAGCACACTAATGTGGGGGAGAAAATAATAAAGAGCAATGAGTGGGTGAGAGGAAGTGTATGCTGCATTTTTAAATGAAATAATGATATTCTGTATTTAGTTCTCTTACACACGTTTACAAGGATATCCATAAAACAGAAGTTGTGCAAGAAAATGAATCAGTGAAAGCAAATAAGCTTTTATCAGAGTTTAATCTGTTTAAGTTATTAAAGAAAACAAATAAAATTAACATAAATGAAGGTATAAGTAATTTCATAGAGAAAACCACTTGCTATTAACTAATGTGTTATAGTGAAGAGAGGATAATCATACAGCTAAGGCCTGATAGAAGTTGAATGTAAGTGAATTTGGATTATAAATAGAGCAATAAGTTCAAATCAATGGTTAAGGATAAAAAAAAATCTATATGGAAGTTATGAACTCTACTTTCCAAAAACTGCTTTTTGGTGTTTGTCAGTAAAGATTCTGTAGGAGCTTCAACAGACAATTGAAATATTATTTCTATGATGCCAGGAAAAATTTGGACCAAGTAAATAAAAATGAAACTTAGAAATGAAAAATGAAGAAATTAGAGAAAAAATGCTATTTGGTGCATTACTGCTTATTTTCTCTTTCATAATTCATTAGAAAGTGAATTAAGACATGTAATTTGGTGTCTTAGAACTTATATCCTCTTCACAAATATTCCTCACAAAATACTTGTATGATTGGCTTTTTATTGTTCTAACCAGACAGAATTAAAAAAGAGAGAAAAATCAATAAATATTAATTTTCCATAGTTTGGTAACCTGATACCAAATGAATTACAAGTATTTCTTCAGCCTTTAAAAGACAAGAATGAATTCTTGGGAAAATCTATTGTTTCTACAACAGTACAGCTAAAAGAACCTTTGTCTCCAGCTGTTTTGTTGGGTTTTTTCAAATATTCATTTATACTAAACCTTGAACACTTTCAGGGATGGGGTATCCAGAGCTTCTTGGGGCAACCTGTGCCAGTATCTCTCCAGAATTTCTTCCTAATATCTAGTCAAAGTCAATTCTCTTTCAGTATAAAGTCATTACTGTGTTCTGCCACTACATACCTTTGTCAGAAGTCCCTCACCAGCTCTCTTGTACCCCCTTCTGGTACTGGAAGGTGCTGTAAGATCTCCTCAGAACCTTCTCTGCTTCAGGATAAAGAATCCTAACTCCCCCAGCCTGTCTTCACAGGAGAGGTGCTCCAGCCCTCTGATTATCATCATGACCCTCCTCAGGACACTCGTCTGTGGATGTACAGTCCGAAGAAAATTTCTCCTACTCACGAACTCTGTAAGAAAACAAGATAAACTGGGACATTCTTTTCTCTTTCTAATCTTATGTTTTGCTAACTGAAGCTCCAAGGTTNGTAAAGTCATTACTGTGTTCTGTCACTACATACCTTTATCAGAAGTCCCTCTCCAGCTCTCTTGTAGCCTCTTCTGGTACTGGAAGGTGCTGTAAGATCTCCTCAGAACCTTCTCTGCTTCAGGATAAAGAATCCTAACTCCCCCAGCCTGTCTTCACAGGAGAGGTGCTCCAGCCCTCTGATTATCATTGTGACCCTCCTCAGGACACTCGTCAACATGCCTTTATCATCATATTCATCCCATGAGATGCCCTATAAACATCCCTTTAGGTAGCATCTGAAGCTTTTTTCACCCCCATTTTGATAGGAACCGGAGTGGATGTTACGTTATCCTATCAATTACATAAATGCAATTTTCCTTAACAAATTAGAGTGAGAGAAGAGGTGTTCATCAAAAAAAACCTCCGCAGGAAAAAGGCTTACTTTCATGTGAGTTGAAGGAAAAGCATTTTGTTACAGTTTCTTTAATTAATACTTTAGACAATATTGGACCTGATTTCATAGTTTTTAAAGCTGCTGAGACTGCTTTTCCTTGCCTGAATCAGCAAGGTTTTAAAACATACTATAATTAATTATTTAATTCAGAATTTAGCAATTACCTATTTTAAGGATGACTGTTTTTTCCTGTGCAGTTATGTCTTCTTTGTTTGAAGTGTATTTTTTAGGATATTGAAGTAGCGACCAAATCCAGGAAAACTGTTGGGCCTAATCAATGTATCTGTATTTTCACATGTGCTTAAGTTCCCTCACAGTATAGAGTGCTAGTTTCTTTATTGGGAGCTAAATTCCATAGCTATATCCTTGTCAAGAGTTGCCATGTTCTACATTTCTCAAACAGGTTTCTGTTGATTTTGATTCCTTTATCATTGAAAACAGTTATCCATTTTTTGGGTCTGAATTAATTGGTCTATTTTCATGTATAGATATTCAGATAATTTCCTAGGGACAAGTTAATGGAATAAAAGAAAAGAAATAAATTATGTTCCACATTAAATTTCCCACTTGCTTTAAGATGATAAATATAGCATAACTTTTAAATATTGACCATCATAACTCACCAGAAGGAACAGTTCAGCTGGTCAGATAGGAGAAACAATAGTTTTCTGATGGTTTACACAGAGTGTTTATCTTTCACTTATTTCTTTGAGGGTATTTCTCTGAAGTTATGAGGTTTATAATTTTATTACTCTTCAGCTTTTATATTTTCTCTTTATTAATCTGGAAAATCTATGCACAGTGAACATTCAGGAGTTCCTCCACCCAGTGTACCGTTGTCTCTGAGAAATTATGGATTTTAAGAAGCAGCTTTGAGATTCATTCAAGCATTTAAATTAAATTAAAAAGAGACGAACTTTTTGTTCCTAATTAAATATTGCAGCCGCAAACATTGTTACAGAAAGTAGACTCATTAGATATGGTTAGACAAACTTTGGGCTCTAGTTTAACAGGAAATATTTGGTTCCTGCTTCCAGAAATGTGTCACTTGAACATAGAAAATCAAGCATTTCAATGCAGTGCAAACCTGACAGCTGCAAACACCGAAGAGAAGAACCAGTGTAAAATCCTGCCACATTCTCAGATGAAGCAACCAAAATCTCTTTGGAAGATCTGATTTTATATAAGACTAATTTTTGAGAAAGAGGTAGAAATTTTTTTTTAAAAATGGATCTGAGAATATGCCTTTTTAATGGAGGAAGAGAATTTTCTTAAGAGCATGTAAGCATTTCTGTTCAAATATTTTTTTTTTAATCATAAATGTAGGCAGAAAACTTACCAGGCATTTTGTAGAAAATCAGAGAATTTAATTTGGCTTTCAGAGCTTCTAATAATTAAATAGTAATGTGAAGTCAGCACAATTTTCATGGTCTATTTAGCTTTTTGGAAACTGGTTAAACATTAATTTGATTGTGGTCAAGAAGTTCAATACAGTCAGGCAATCTCTGTGCAATCTCATATAAAGTCTTTGGTATCCAATGGCTGAAAACATCCTGGAAAGTCTAAAAGCAAAATTTTTTAGAAAGTCACAGGTGGCTCTTGGAATGACAGGACTGGGGCTGAAGGAAATTATCTTTTCTTTAAATTATCCAGAGGAATAAACTAGAAGCAAAAAAAGTGACTCATATCCAGTCCATTGAGAAACCATTCAAGACCATCCTTCCTTTTGAGAAGTGGCACTAAGGATATAGTGGGTAGGGGAATATGGGGAGACAGCAAATATCAGACATCTGAGACGCTGAGGCAGCTAAAATCAGGAATCTGCCTGATGTAGACTTTGTCTTATTCAAGGTATGCATTTTTTCCTTGCACTTGTTCAGTTCGAACAGTTCAAAACAAAAGTGTCATGGTTCCTGCCTTCTTTGGCTGAGTCACAAGTGTACAGTCTGAGATTTATGTAACCCCTGAAATTGTGTCCATATGTGGTCTAGACTAAGAGGTCCTTGTTTGCCCATGGGCACTGTCCTGTGAAAGCAGTGTGCTATGGGCAGCATCCCTGTTATTGCTTCATATCAGCAGCCAGCTGCCACTTCTCATGGTTTTTGGAGGGCTTTGTTGGCAGCAAGATAACTCTTGAGCCATGCACTGAAGATTGGTGTAAATGTCCATGCATGACTGGTCGAGTCAGATGTTCTGATTTGTCCTTTGCTGCAAGTCAGGCTGGGTAATCAAAACAGCCCTTTCTGCCTTGGTATGTATTCAGCCCGCTAGCTGGCTTTAAAAAGAAAAATGTCAGGCTTTTATTTTCCATCAGATTTCCAGGACAAAAAAATAAAGCAGTTTGCTGACATTTCAGAGCACTTGCAAATACGTAATGTGCTATAAAAATGGATGAGGCAATGAAGGACTTATTCAACATATTAAAGGATTCAGAGAAATGATCAAGGATTAAAGATTGGAGAAGAGAAGCAGAGTTAAGAAACTCCCTTTAATAGAGTTGATAAATACAAAACAGTAAAGAATGATGAAGTATTTTGGTCTAATCCTTTAAAAGCATATTGAACTATCTATTAAAACAGCAACAACAACAACAAAGTGAAGCAATAACAGAAGCAAAAGCAAACCAAAACCAATGCAGAGTCTGCAGAAAATAACTCTAGAACAACTTCTGTGTTTGTGTGCAATATAGCACCCGGCCTTTTCAGATTCACTGAGGAAAATGGAGGAAGGACAGTGGGAAGTTAGGTGCCAGCCTGGCCTTGTACTCTCGTGCTCTAATGCATTTCATGGGGAGCAGTTATGGCACCTAGCATGTTCCTCCTACATTGCAGTTGAGTCCAAAGTAAATTTGTCCGGGACTGATGATCTATATAAAGACAGATAATGTGTAATAGATCTTAATGGAAGCTATATTCCTACCTTTTTGTGTTTTGGATATTTTGCTTATTTTTGATGATTCCTAGAACCTGAGATATCTGCCAGACACCTTGGAAATTACCAAGGAAGGGACATTCTAGAAACTTTTGAGATGATTTTTCCTCCTATACCATCCTTTTTCCTGATTTAGAATCAGACTATTCGTATGCCAATATGTCACCAGATGTCAGTAAAGCAAACAAACAAAAATGCTTTTGTAGGAAATCCACATCATAACTGCTGGAAGAATTCTCTACTAGTCTGCTGCTAAGAGGCTCAGATGTAGACTTTTTCTGTTCAGGCAGAAATAACCTGTGCCTGGAAAGATAACCTGTGGTTATTAGATACTCTAGATTTCAAAATTATTAGAAACCTGGTCTTACGGAAGTTTGTGCAAATGGTAGTTATTTCAGTGGATCAGCTTTTCATTTCTTCTTCTCCTTCTTTTCATTTTGTTTGACAACTTTTCTGAAACTCAATCTGTAACCACAGATCAGACAAATAAATAATGTCAAAGGAAGAAAGCGAGTGTTTGAAAAGTTACCTAATTTGGAAGAGTTAGATAACCTTTATTCATTGACCACATAGTGACTCCTGAAGAGAAAATCATAATTTCTGAGGTTTTTAAATACTTTACATTGTATTAAAACTGTGCTAGAAGGGCATAGGCACTTAAATGTATGCAAGTTTTTCTGCAGATCTTCAGCTATTTTTTTCTTTCTAGAATCTTTGTTTTGTCAGCAAGAAGTATTCTTGTGTATTTGTTTTTGAGAATGTCTCTCTGTATTAATATAAGATTCATTGATGTATTTAATTAAATTTAATTAAATCTGATTTTGATTAATATGGTAAATTGTAATTGCAATTTTGGAGTGTGTCTACTATAGGACAGGGTGATTTATTAGCATAATCACAGACTGTCTATTTAAAGGTCATTCTTGCTTCCCAGCTTATTTGCAGAAACATAAAATATAACTTGCCCTCAAGGTAAAGCAATACGAAAAGAGCCTTAATATATTTCTGTTGTGGTGTGTCATGGCATCCCTAAGATGGCGCTTCCCCCTCACCCTTCTCCTTCCCACAATCCCTCATTCCCCAACAAGTTTTCCCATGCCCAGGAAACTTTCCCACTTTGAGCTAGCTGTCTGTCTCTCTCCTCTCCGCCCCCTAGTATTGTGATTGCTTGTTGCTATGTCTTCCCTCTTCTGTACCGCCCTCTTCGGGTATCCCCATTGGTTGATTGTGTGTGTCCATGCCCATATCCTTCGGTATATATTGTGTTGCTGAGCCCTGCTCGGGGCTCTTCGCCCCCCAAGTTACTCTTGTGCTCCTGGAACCTCTGCTTCCCATGGAATAAACCTTCATGTCTCCCCCGGAGAGCTGCTCCTGCCTCTTTTGCCTCCTCCTTCGCCCTACCAGCAGCCGAGCCTGACCATCTCACGTCCACGCAGAAGATCTCACGGCAGGTGCCCCCAACCCTAGCCCGGAGGGGTCCGGAGAAGGCACGCTGAGCCATATTTCCTTCAATTAAAAAAAAAGTTATTTTAATGACAATGAATTGCTTTGAAAAGCAACAGCTAGAAGTCAAAAGTGTTCTGATATGTGTAGAGCTGAGAATTCCTAAGTTGCGAGCATGTTCAGTAAATAAAATTGGATTATTGCTGGGAAATTCAGTTTCTGTTTTGACATTGCCAGAATCAGAGAGGTGAATTTTATTCAGATTGCTTTGTTAGAAATTCCAAGGCTACCTTGGGGCTTTTAAATGCTCAAGTACTTTTCAAGGGAAAACCAATGGGAATAAATGTTAAAAATAACAGATTAAAAGCAACGATTACATCAGACAGTAAGTAGAAAAATGACCCAGCACTGTTTTTAAAGAGAGTAATTTATCCCTAGTATAGACAAAAAATAAAAGGTAGATTAAAAAGAAAACTAATTTTAAAAGGAGTAGACTGGAATGCTTGTAGAGAGAGTACTGATATGGTCAGTTTATTCAATCTCCTATATGAAACGTTTAGATAAAAGGCACTTTGAAATGCTGTAGTAGAGGTAAAACATCTTTTCTCTTGCACGGCTTAGAGGCAAAATCAAAATACAGCTCCTTCAAGTTTATGAAACTTGATTGAAACCAGCAAATAAATTAACTGTTCATTTATTGCCTGACAAGACTCAGCAGCACAACAGAGCTCGTGAGAGGCTGGGATCAGTGATTACCGTCTCCCAGCTGAATTCCATGTCCCAGCTCTTCAGGGTAGATTTGTCATCACGTATTCGAGTGCCAGTGTAACATTACCTTTTCTTTGAATGTGTGTGAATGTGAGGTTGAGAGTGCTGTTCCACAGATGCTTTTTCAAAACAACAATGTAATCCTCTTTTAGAGCCCTTTCCATTAAAAACAGGAGGTGTTCAAGGTATTCATCACAGTGCCACAACCAGACTCGCTCTCCTGTGGGAGCAGTGAGCAGCCCTGTGGCACAGAAGCCAGTGTCCCACCTACAGAAATGTACTTCTTTCATCTCAACACATTACTCCAGTCTAAATCTTGATCAAATGTCAACTAAGTGCCATGACTTCATCTGGACTATCTGTCTATAACTTCTTCTTTTTAAAAACACTTAAACAACATTGAGTCCCTCTGCAGAACAAAGATTCTCCTGACTCGGGACCACAGGTGTGCCAGCTGAGGACACTTGGACATTATGGATATTTGAGCATCCCCAGCTAGATTAAGATGGACTTTATGAATTTACTTTTGCGAAGTCATCGTCAGAATTTTTCTTCCCAACATACAGGCATGATGAGATTTTTGTTTTTGAATGATAATAAAAAAATTGTATTATGGCTAGTTGGTGTGCTTAATTCCATACAGGTGCATGCTTTGTGCTATGAAAGCTGATTGAAAAGAGCAATGCTATGAAGATAAAGAAAACCTATTTTAACTCTGAATGAACTTGCCATGCACTCTCATTTTGAGTTTTTTTTTCCATCATTGAGGCTGCATTCACCTATATTTTTTTTCTGACACTTCTGCAGTTTTCTCAAATGAGCAGTGATCGTGAATAGTGAAAAAAGACCCATTTTAGAGAGGCTAGGTTGCTGCATCGTGGGCCGGAGCCACTCCACATCTCCTGAGCTGCCCTCCAGGATCATTCCCGTGATGGATGATGGCAGCCATATAGGCAGGCTACTCAATACCAAAGTACAGAGGCACCAAGAATGCGATTTGTAGTTGCCATAAGTTTTCTCCATCTCAGTGTCTGCATTCCTCCTACAACCAATCATCCACTTGGGCCACACTAGATAAGCATTCCTGCGCCTTAATCCCTTTAATCCCTTACAGCTTAATCCCTTCCTTAGCACAACTGCCAGGCACCTGGTGGCTGCTTCCACTCTGCAATCAGCACTGGAAATAGGCTCTGCAATATATTAGCCATTGGCAAAAACCAAGGGGTAATGCAAATGCTGCTCCTGCGTTTGCACCAGCTGGGGCAGAGGGATGGGAGCAAGAGATTTCTGGTATCAGAGCGAGAGCAGATGTGAGCACAGCTCTGCAGGTTGGACAGTGGGCTGCCTGCCTGGGACTTGAGAAGCTCTGGGATGTTTGATGTGGGAGCCATGAAGTGTCTGGAGAGCAGAACTCCACTTCTACAAGTTGCATTTATGCTCATTTGTGCAGGTGCTGCTGGGCTTTACCACATCACAACTCTCAGCAGAAGGGGCACCTTCAACTTGCATCATGTAAGGCAGCTTCTCATGCAGGGTTTTGGGTCTTCTGTGATTCACAGTCAGAGCCTCATGAGGATGGCCTCATGTTGTCCTGTTTTACAGAAAGTTTTTCTCTGCCAGAAGACAGCCATATCAAGAGAGAAAGTAAAAAAATGGGGCAAACAAGTCTGCTTAAAAACTTCCTCATCCACCATAATACCTAGTCCATGTAACTCATGTTTCTGTCATCTCATGTTGCATGTAACCCATCGCCCTCTTTTGGCTACTACGTCTGGCACAGGCACAAGCATCAACAGTGGTTGAGTTTTCTATGATTAAAGGATGATTTAGATATTAATTTGAGGTAAGTACCAGTGACTTTGGAACCAAATCTCTCATACCTGAGGCTGCAGAAATTCCCTTTGGCCACAAGAAAACATGGATTTCATCTGTACTTCTCTTTGGTGTTAACTGATGGCAGGTTTAAGTGCTCAGCATGTCACCTGTCATGAATCTCTCCTGGTTAGATAAGCAAATATTTTCAGGCAAAATGCTGCCGTTGCGTGAAGTGAGAGTAGGGCCATAGCCTGCACAGCTTCTCCTGAGAAATTTATACTGTTTGGGACTATCTCTGTTCCAAGTCTGGCATACAAGTTATGTTACAATCACACTACTGCCAGAACAAACACATGTTCTGTACTACTGTTTTTACCTCGGCTGACCGAGGTAACATCACAGACTGACCACAGTAATAATTAAGGGTCTTTCAAAATTAATTTCTTCTCCCATGGCAACAGCTACATTTCTCATTAAGCACAAAATGCATCTCTCTATGCAGTTTTATCACAAGGAGTAAGTATATGCTGCTGAGATAAATGCATGAGGAGCTTGAACAATAGTCTTGAAAGTGCTCAGGCACACAGCTTCACTGTACTTGTTTTGCTTAGTGGAACGCATTGCCCTTGCAGTCCAATCTTCCCTTGTTCCTTAACTTCAAAGTAAATTATCTCAATACTGAAGTCCAGTAATGGATACTTCACCCAGAGGGTGCTTGGGCACTGGAACAGGCTCCTCAGCAAAGTGGTCGATGCACCAGCCTGACAGAGTTCAGGAGGCATCTGGAGTATGCTTTCAGGCACGTGGTGTGACTCCTGGAAATGGTGCTGTGCAGGGCCAGGAGTTGGACTCCATGATCCTCATGGGTCCCTTCCAGTTTGGCATTTTCTGTGATTCTGTGATCCACAAAATGTTATTCTATAGGAAAAAAAACCCAAAAAATCCTAATAAATAAGAGTGGAGAATTTATATCCAGACCTGACCTGTAACTGCAGTGTGGCAGTATGGTATTCACCAAAGCCTGGAGCAGCAGGACAGAAGTCCACAAGAGGCTGCAGAATGCCAAGCCTGACATCCTTTCATTAAAGAGGTTTAGAAACCTTACCTCACTCTGGTCTCTCATGTTTAGGGAGGGTCATCTGCTGCAAGTCTTCACGTGTATGTCCGTGTGGTTTGAAATGGCTTAGAAATTTGGTGTATGTGGTTATGTATGTATGTATGACAGGACTTACTAAATGTGTGTGTGCCTGGGAGGCAGACACACACATCTCCAAGGGGACCTGGGGTAGCTGCGTTTTGGCTGCAAGGTCTTCCACCTACCTTGCTCACAACCAAAATGGGGAAATCCTCTTCCTTTACACCACCCAGGTGTAAGCCAAGAGTAGCCAAGAGCAGCAAGGGCAGAGGAACGGCTCCGGGGAGCCTTCACCTGTCTGCCCTGGGAAATGAGACCTGTGTGGGAGTGGTGGGCAGGACTGCCCGGCCTTAGTGTGGAGAGCAGGCTCAGAGCTGCTCTTTGGGGCTGGTGTCACTGATGCTGAGCTGTCCCAGGCTTCACTGAGGCCACTTCAGATGGACACCAGGGTGGGGGCCAGAGCAGGGTGGAAACTTGGGTTTTACAGTGGTGGGTCACCTTCTGTGGTGGCTCTGGGGACAGCTCCATAACACTGAAGCTGAGCATGGGTGTGCTATTCCCTCCAGTCTTTGGTCACCTCTGAACACAGCTGCAGCTGCAGAGGGCATGTGGGGCAGCACAGGGCATGAAGAACACTTACCTCTTTCGAGAAAATCCACTCTTGATTAAATCTCCTGGACTCTATTAGTGATAAGACCAGGTGCCAGATTTCTTTATATTGTAAATGAGTATGGCTAAGAGGACTTTGGCTAAATTACTCTCTAAGTGGGTTTGACTCACAATTAGCAGAGGCTGTTTAAAAATGTGGGATGAGGTTATGATGAGTGCCATGAGAAGACAGGAAAAAGACATTATGCTGTCCCAGATTATGCCAGCACTGCAGGTAGACGTGACAATGCATGACTGAGGAATATGCTACCAGGTGTTGGCCTGAAATACCTGCTGCCTTTTGAGATTTGAGGAAGAAATCTTCATAATAATTACTTTCATTTTCTTTTTCATTATTAAGGCATATAGTTGTTCAAACAGATAGACTTCAGAGCCATGATGTACGAAAAGTGTAATTAGCATTTAAAATAATATCTCACTCTATGTTTTCTGTGTTTGCTCTGGGAAAATGTTTTAGTAGTTATACTGTAGATGCCAAATGCCATGAAGAAAACTCATTCCTAAGATATTTGGCATATGTCTCATTCTGTCCAATTTAGTTTTCTGCATGTTGATGAGAAATACCAGCTTTTTCTTTTCCTATTTTTTTTAAGTGATGGGATTGCTTTTGTTAGCTTTTGCATGCTTTGCTTGCTTCTTTTCAGTGTAATTTCTTTATCAGACAAACAAGATAATAAGACTAATTTGAGAAAATAGCCTGCTACTTTATAGATCCTGGAGTGAAATTTTTATTAGGAAAATGTTATGCTTTAAGGTGCACCAAAATGAAATTGTATTACATTTATAATGAAGCTTGAAGTAATTTAGGAAGCATTATTTTGAAAGAGAGTTTCATTAAAGAAATAAATTAGAAAAAAATTACCTGCACTGTAACTTGGAGCGTAGGTCCTAAGGAAGCTGTGAGGAAGCAGACCAATAATCAGAAATATTTTTTATATGGTCGTCTAAGATTACGGATCAAAAAAAATGTTTCATTTTGAAAGGAAGCTTGACAACTATATAGATGCAGAAACAATCTGCAGTTATGGCAGCGATTGTTTGCTTTTACAGGCTTAATCCTTCAAATCTGATGGAGTAGTTTGCTTAGTAATTTGAGTTCCTGAAATAAAGATACTAAAGATACCACAACAAAAATGTAATTATCAAAAAAAAAAAAAAAAAAGGATTGTAAGTTTTATGACGACTTGTTCTCATTTGTAGGTTTATTATTAGCATATTGTTGTTTCTTTTTTTATCACTTATTCTCAATAATGGCATGTATTTGGTTTATAGTATTCTCTTTCTGACATGTCTTATCTTTCTAAAAGTAATGCAATGTGGTAAAGTTTAAGACATGTAGTTCAGGCCATTCATTTAAAGCTAGTTATAAAACTCCACTTATGAGAAAAGGGTTCTTGTCTCTTCCCTGACACTTTCAGCATCCCGATAAAAGTATCAGGGCATATTTGAAAATAATCTTAAAAATGAAGCACAGCAAGATTAAAATGGATTATAGTGACAATTATTCTTGATAAGTTTTCCTGGTATGCCCAATGAACACGGGAAGACAGATGGAATTCATTGGTACTCTCACAACAGCCCAGAAAGTGTTGTCATTTCATGTATCTTAACAGCCACAAATAGCTCTTTAAACACTTTCTTTATTCTAAGACTTGTCTTGATGCCTGTGAAGGAGAAAAAGTCATTGAAAGCCAAGCTGCAGCAGAGAGGCCTTAGCAATTTTTTGCACTGAAGGAATTCATTCACACTCAATGTGCTGGTGTGTGCGGAAATTTCTAGGTCGTACTTCATTGTACTTAGTAGTAGTATCAGTAGCATCATAGCATAATCCATGCTGACATTATATAATCCTAATTTGATTATAGATCCAGCATTCATAAACTGATACCTCAAACAACACACACACCAGCAAATACTCAGCAAGAGGAGACCATAGTTTCTCATTGCAGACGAGGATTAGGAAAAAATAATATTTATGCATTTTTTATAAGCAGTTCGTACTAGGTTTGCTTCTGAAGTTCAATTTGGCAACCTAACCTGCCCATAAGAGAAAAATTAATTTTGTCAGAATGACGTAAAATGGTGATGCTTACAAATATGTAGATCAACTTACTCCTTCCAGATTCAGGCTCAGGAACAGAAAAAACTAAAACCTTACTTGTAACTGCTGAGTGATAGCACTGCCACCCTAGGGGAACAAGTGCTTTATTCTAGTCAGTGGCATATAACGTTTCTACATTATAGCAATTATTCCACTGACACCCTGTGTGAATCAGTATGGTTTCAAAGAACGGCTGTGAAAGTCTTGTTTGCCTGAAGATGCTTTGTTTCAAGACAGAAATTTCAGCAAACATTGCCTTCTGCAACTTGTAAGTATAAATTGCATAAATACTCAGGGTAATGCTGTGGACCAGTTTACCAAGTGAGAATGTTCACATACAGAGAAAAGGTAATATATATTATACATAATACATATTTTAGCCTATATTTTCACTCATTTTGTCCACCTTTTTTGAGATAAACCCTGGAAATGAGCAGATTCTGGACACTTTCAAGTAAATGCCAAAAGTGCATACCTTCTTTCCTACACTATAAGAAGACTTGCCTGAGTCTTTGGGGCTCTCAGGCGTTTCTGTACTGAGCTGTGTGTTCAGCCATGCCATTCCACACAGACAGATGCTGTTAGGATGCAGCTCAGTAGCCTCTGGCACAGACATTTAAAATCACATGCAGCCAGAATTTGACTGGTATGTCTGCCACAGGAAGAGACTGTTCTAAGGCAGGGCCTCGGTAGGTTCCAGCTCATACAAAAGTTCAAAATCACTTCTGGATCACACCTGCTAAGATCTGAATCTGGAGCCAAAAGCTTCAGCTTCTGGCATGGCTCGGGTGATGTGAATTGCTATGACACATCTCTTTGAGAGGCAAGCTTTCCCACCCTCCATTGCATTTCCATTGTCACACTGAATCTCAATACATTGTGAGAAAACTCTCCTGAAAAAGGCAGGGTTTAACAAGAATTGTTTCAAAGCAAAGGAGTCAGTCAGAAAATGATCAGTGTCCTAATGATGTAACACCAAATCCTTCACTAACAAAAACTGTACTGGAATCAAAATACAGAATGTTCAGCTAATCACAGGGTTCCTAATTATAGTTATTAGGATTAGGGCTTGTGTACTAGTTTCTTGTTTATTTCATTCCTGGTAATTTGCCTACAAATATGTTTTACTGTTCTTAGATTCGGCTAAACATTATTAAGCCCAAATTAATGGAATGACTCAACTTGTAAGCTGATGATTCAGATACCTCAATAATGAGAGTTCAGGAGAGATTTGCAATAAATAATTTTTTTAAAACTCAACTTAAAATACAAAGTGAAAACTCTGGGTTTAAATGCTCATTTTGGTTTACTGCATATTTTATCTGGGCCTTGTTTTGCTCCTTTCTGAAAGGCATAAGTGTGTTGAATTAACTGGGGTTTTTTGTACTGTGCATTTGAACTTCACTAAAATCATATCCAGCAATTCTGTGGAGAAGCTACAGGCATGAGGAATGCTGCTGTTGGACAATCATACCCTAGACTACTATCATGCCACACTTTAGCTAAATCCAAAAGAATTATATTACGTACATTGACTACTGAACAATGGTCTAACAGAACACAGTTCCACAGTCTAACAGAACTAACTGGGAAAAACAGTCTCAATGGGGAAAAAATGTATGAGACTGAATCTGAATTTTTACTGGAAAATTCCAGGCATACAATATAGTAACTCCATTAATTTAATACTCAACATGATGTAAAATGCAAAAATTGTTTATATCAATATGAATTATTAGAAATCACAATAATTATATTTAATCTGGATTAATACCACAATTTGGGCAGTTTGCATGATTTCACTAGGTTTTATGTTTTCGTAAGAGTAGTAGTGCTTTTAGTCATTACAAAAAAGGACTTTTTATTCCCTTTAAAAGGCAAAACCATTTGGTAGGTGCAGCAAAAGGACCCAAACAATACAGGTTATCACTTATGCTCCATTATGCTATCACACAGCTGTATTATTGCCACATTCACCTTTCTTTCCCCACTTCTCTCAAGGTATTTGTCATTTCCCACGTATTTGGAAGAGCCGATTTGTAATGATCGTTCTCTGGAGGAAATTCTTTTTTCAGAAATGCGTCGGCCCTGTGGTAGCTTTTGGGAGCCCTAGGCAGAGGTGAGAGCTACACCGTGCTACATGCACTAAATTAACACACGACAAAACACAGTCTTTTCCAGAAAGCTCTCAGTGTAAGAGGAGAAGCAGCAAATACATACAAAGCAATCGAGTTTTGTCCCCTCGTTTAATAATGCAGAAATCAGGACAAAACCCCTAATCTCAGCTGGGCCTTCTTATAGTCCAAAGGAATTGTGGGCACCTCCAGAACTGCTCAAAGGCAGAAATCCAGCTGGGGTGAACTGCACTTAGAAGTCACTATTTTCTTCCAAGGACTTCTAAGGGACACTGGGCTGATTGGCTCTGATTAGAGAGCCAGTTTCTAGTGACTAGAATTCAGCATCTTATTGCTGTAACAATTATAACCAGTTTCACTGTTGCCTTTCTTTTTTCATAAACAGCTTAAATTCCAGCACATTCCCTTACTGTGACCTTTTGTCCTAATGCATTTGAAAAAGAAAAGTCTTTCTCTTCCTTATTATTTTATTGTCTAGCATTAAGTGCTAGACTTTTTTGTTTTAATGTCACTGATGTATTGTGAGAAGAAATTAATGTTTGTGTACCGCTTTGAAAATGAGCATCATTGCATCAAAAGCTAGTTTGAGGAGAAAGATGCTTTTTGATGTTCCTGTTTCTTCAGGCTTTAATTGGCTCTGCATTCATCTTTCTCCCACTCTTATGGCTGCAAGTTCAATTCTATTTTAACCTCTGATCTTTGAGTGCTTTCTCTAAAAACTCACAATAGTCACTCAATCTGTTCCATTCATGTATTTCAGATGTTTTAGAGCCCAGGGAGAAGAAGGAGATGAAGACAATTTTTCAGGTCACAGGGATGGTGTGATGGACATGGATGCTGGTTAAGTGGAGAGAGGAGAAGCTTTCTGAAGGGCTTGTAGGGCAGCAAGATTACCCCTAAAGAAAGGAGGAGAGAAGTCACCACTGTTGTCCCTGTGGTGTTTTTTCCCCACTCTGAGAAGTCCTTCCGTGGAATGGGATTCCTGTCTCATGTGAAGAGTAGGAAGTTCTTTTAGTTTTTTGAAAAGTTTTTGATTCTGAGTTTGCTTCAGATAGATGAGGGGAAATGCAAGTAGAACAACTGAAATGGATGGATTTAAAAATTATGGATTTAAAACCTGAAGGAAAAGAAAAATGTAGTGATCTGCTCTCATTGGACTTGGTTTCACCTTATTTCTCTGTAGAGAACCTTTGACACTTGAAAATTGTGAAAATAGACTGAACAAACCTGCAGAAAAACATATGGTAATGTAGAAATATTACCAAAAAAATTGTGATTTACAAAGTCTCCCAGAACTACTTGTATTTCTAGTTCTAGAACCTTGAGATTTTGTGCCTGTATGAACAGTTAAATTTTCTTTTACATCTTTCACAAAAATGCATGGTAATCTAAACATACAAATATGAACAGTCTACATCTGACAGTGATCTAATTACAGGAATTTGAGAATGCTGGCTAGTTATTTTTTAAAAGCCTGACATTGTAAAAGCTGGAAAACATGTAGACGTTGTTATTTCTTAGATGACTCACAGTAAAACATAATAATGTTCTGGAAACTCACACTTGCATATACAAAAATCCAAATAAAGTATGTAGAAGTGAAAAAAGCAAAGAGATCAAGTCCTTTTAAGTCTGGAAAGAATTTCTCTGAAATATTGTAAGAAATGCATCCAGATCTGAATACCTTTGCTCTGGACTATTTCTGTTTTTCCTACTACATTTTCTAAAATTTAACCACTGCTTTAGAATGGATGGAGACTTTGGCCATAGACTTAGTAACGTCAAGTGGATATTTGACAATATGAGCTTCATTTAATTATGAAAATAAAATATCTCTTTTCAGTACCAAAAATTCAGTTTGGCTGGAAGCAGTTTTTTAGGATTAGATATTTGACCAGAGATTGCAAGCAGTGCCATGAGATTTAGCTGGCCATCTGTACAGCTAGAACACTGAGTAGTCACTCTTTCAGACTTAGCACAGTGTTTATGGTAGGCTGCTTGCAAGGTATTGATAAGCCAGAACTTCATTCTCTGTCTTAATGAATTTTCAGTACTAATAAAACTGGTAAAACTCACAACCTGTATAAGGACAAATAACACAGTAAAACTAGTGGATTAGATGGTGGATTTGATTTTATGCCCTTTATTTCTTATAATCCAGAGTAGCCTGTTCTGAAGCAGTTTTCCCTTTTGAAGTAATTCTGGATTTGGAATCTCCAAAAAAATGGATATAATTAAAACTTCTTTTAGCAGTATTATTTTCGGGCAGAGCTTCTGAATTAAGAGAACAAAGCCCAGTAGATTAGGTTTTGTGTGGAGAAAAGCAGAGACATGATTATTTTTACCTTCTATTAATTACCAAATGGCCAAAAAAAAAAAATTAAAATTGTCTGTCACAGATTTTGCTGGGTTTGCTTTTCCTAACCAGTGATTGCTTCGACTGAATCACCGATAATGCTGTTTTGGCAAAGAAAAGGATAGAAAAGTGCCTGGGGACAATTTCAATTAATTCGCACAAAACCTTTCTTGTACTTACCTGTCTGACCTTATGTAGGTGTCACTGTGCTCCCTGCATCCCAGGCACACAAAAGTTCGTCTTGACCTTTGCACAGTCTCCTTTATAGTTTAGTCTTTCACTGCTTCAGCTGACTTTGCTCCTGTATTTTGTTATTGTTTTTGTTATCCATATGATCAGACTTCACCTTACTACTATGAAAATGCATCAAAATAACTTACAAAAGGTCACAGGGTTTTTTCCTTTTCTGAAAATGTTCTTCAATGTAATAGGGTAATATTTATTACAACCATTTTATCTTACAACTATTATCAGAGAAACAGCACAAAACATCATACCATCTCTTTGTCTCTGCTCCTTCCTTTTTCCACTGGTTCAAGTCAATAATTTTTTTTTGTTAATTTCCTTTCAAGTTCTGATAGTAACTGTGATCTGGATAAAACCGTTAGAACTATGTCAAGCCATCATAAAGTTTCTGGGATTTATGTGGGAAGTAGAGGTCTTAGATGCTACGGATAGAAACTTTATGAGCAGAAGGGAAAAGGGCAAAGAACACATCAGGTCTGATCTGCTAGTGAATAAACTCCACAGTGCTTACACTACCATAGAGCTGTTTGTCTGGGGAGCTATGCAATCGTCTCTAAGTCCTCTTGTGCTTAAAAAGAAATATTCTATTCAGATTAAATATATATATTGTTCAGTGAATATAATTTGTAGTGTATATCATATTTATTGATGGTAAAGAAATGATATTTCGTCCCAGGGTGCATCCCAGAGCAGCAGATGTGAGAGGGCTGTTAGGAAGCACGTGACTTGATGCGTCCAAGGGTGTAGCAGCATTGCCTGGAGGTTCAGCACAGGTTGTCTCTGCCTTGTGTTCACTGCTACTCGTGGCTGTGGGCCCTGAGATGCAGCTGGAGATGGGATGAGAGCGCCCATGGTGCCTTGGCCATGCAGCATTCCCTGCACACTTGTCAAAAAAGGTAATATCATACCCTTTGAGAGCTGCCATGAGTGAGTTGTTCCCCAGTGTGTCTGGGAGGAGCAGTTTAGCATGTGGTTTTCTCTGTTTTCTGAAAAGCACCAGCCTTTACTTAAATATTACAGCAAAACTAACAAGCAGCTTTAAATCATTCCCTGAGCTAGAAATAATAGCCAAAACCCTAATCTGGAGGGAGTGCAGCCAAGTATCATCAAGTTGTAATTAGCAGAGGACTGCATTTTGGAACCCACTCTTTATGAAGATTTAAAAATTACTCAGCAAATGGAATATGCTCAAAGTGCACTTGGACGTGTCCTTTCTTTATGCTTGCAGTATGTTCTGTGACCTACACTCTTAGGTAGAGCTGTGTAGAAGCATTTATCCTGCTTTTTTTTCTTCTTTCTCCAAAATCAGCCAGACACTCCTTCTGCAGAGAAAGGACCTAGGATTTTTAGAATATTTAAAGTCCTAAAAATGATCGCCAAACCAAACCACCTGAGGACATCTTTTTAAAAGATACTGAGCTGCTATTCAAGGACTTATGTGCATAGTGGATTTATCATTTAAAATGACTGTTTTCTTGTAGTTTCTAACCAATTTTACTTTCAAATATGGGCTAAGTTCCTGAGTGTCTATAGATCAGCTGTATCTAACTTAGCAAACAATTTAGCGCCATGGGAGCCTGTTGGTAGAGCAAAGAAAACTTTGAGCAGGTTGCTCGAGGTGTTTACGTCTGACCAGGTGCAGTTTGATTCCCTGAACCAAACAGCCTCTGGCTGCAGGCAGTTTGAAGATACTTCAAGGCACAGTCGCTGATTCAGATCCAAATATCCCTTTTGGGGCTGAGGGAATGTGATGGAGAGTTCCTGCTTAGTTGCTTGTGAAATAAATGGCGTTCACTTGTGCACAAACCACTTCCTAGAGAGGCCCATGCATGGAGACTGCAGGTTGTTCAGCATTTCACTGTAGAATGGCTTGATTATTCAGGATCAAAACAGAGTCAAGGGGCACTAATTTGAACACTGGTTCATTGAAAATATATTTTTTGCCAGTTGTATTTATCTCCAAACACTGCAGAAAATCTTGTAGAACAAACCTTACCAGAAGTGCATCATGTGAGGGTATAATACCTAGAACAGTTAAGCCTACTATAGAAATAAATATAAGAGTTTCAGAACCTTTTCATAATATCCTTTAACAATGAAATCCTGCCAGTTCATGTCTAAATATTATTAATTTGCCTTGCAGAAGGAATGGATTTCAAGAGAGAGAAAATTCTAGTTATATTCGAACACAAATTATGAGGAAATAAAATTATCATTGGCTACTTTGGAGTCAAAACATATTCTGGAAAGTTTTAATGTTCCTATGGTAAACCAAAGGACAAAAGGAACAAATGAGAAAACATGATTTTTGAAAGTAGAATTCTTTTCTGACAAAGTGCTCTGTTTTATTGGAAACTTGCAATTCTACCAAGGCTGATGGGAAATTTTGTTTGAACTGCCACGGTATTCAGCAGTAAAAAAAGGTAACCATTGTGACTATGAAAAATGATATCATATTGATTTTCTTATTATTAGGAAGTATTTAAGGCTGGAATGAGCAGTAGAAAATTATAAAATACAAGGAGGGGAGAGCATCATGCAGAATTGTCACAGAATAGGCGATTGATATAATTAAACTGCAAAACAAATTTAGTGTCTGAAAGACAAGAAAAGAACATGTGCTCTTGAGTGAACTCAGGTCCCAAAGATTATTAAGACAGAACTGGGCTTTTCATTTCAAAGATTTAATTTAATCAGATTTTCTGCTAACTTAATTTGATCAGATTTTTCTGCTAACATTGATATTTAATTTATTTGGTTGTCATGCTACACCCTTCATTTAGTGAGCGCTAGCACATAATTGCATACATTTTTTCCCCCTTAGTTTTAAAGTTCTTCAATATTTGGAGGGAGTTTGAGTCTAGTATTTGAATTCAAACTTATCACAGTTTATATAAAGTGTCTGTCATGCAGAGTTACTCATATCACATGAAAGCTTACCCCAAGACTTCCACCGAGGCAGAGAGAAGGAAGTGGGACATCTTGATTCTATGACTTCCTCGGGCTCCTGAGAGGGTTTGACTTCTCTTAGCCCCTGGCCAAGCAACAAACCCAAACACATAGAACATGATCAGGGGCAACTCACCATCCCCACAGCTGGAGTGGGGAATCTGTGGTCTGTAGAAAAAGCACGTAAATAATAAAGCCAAACAGAAAGGCCGAAGCAGATGTAGCCTGGCTGAAGACATTTATCTAGTGGTTCCCTAGGGCCACACACAGAAACAGGGCCGGCAACAGGACAAGAAACAAGAGTTTAATTTCATGTAGCGCTGTTTCTTAATAGGCCTGGCAGGTTTATCAAGAGACAGCTTCTTCAAGCCCTTTTATTAAAAATAAAATCATAAAAAAAGAAGACGTTTTTAATGTCAACCAAGTGTTACATAAATAAAACATTCTGGTACACGGGTCACACATTGCTGTAGCAGAGAATTCCTTTGGCAGCAAGAGCATTTTAATCCGGTCTGCAGTGTATCAACAAGGAATCGTGGAGCCACGTTCATCTCATTTGTGATAGCTGAACTTAATTTCTTTTGCTGTGTGATGACTATTATAAATGTGTGCGAATTGTTTTGGTATATGAGTTTGTTGAAAGTCAGATCAGTGTAGTTCTTAAGATGGATGAAATACTTATTAAGTCCATTCTCTCTATTCACCCTGAAAAAATTCAAATAAAAAATTAATCATCTAAATTAGATGTAACAAAATGTAAAAATTAAATTGATCATTAAACAGAAATTGAAACTTAACAATATGATAAAACTAATTGCCATTTATGATTCATGATAGAAATATAAACAAAAAGGATACAATAAAATCTAGTTCTTCTCTTACCACCAATTCAAAGACAGCAACACTGGTGTCATTTAAGCATATTTTGGTTTATTATTGAGAAGGCCTGAGCTCTGTCCTGACAGGAGCCAGAAGCAGCACCAGCTGAGTGGACAGTTTTCATGTCATAGATTTTTTTCTTTCTATGCCCAGTCTCTGCAGTTCTGGCAAAAAAACCCCAAATACAGAAAAGCAAGCAAAACTAACTACGTAAGTAAAGATTAGCATGTACAGCAAGACTTTATGTCCGAGAAAGCTGGCTCATATGACCACCCTGTCACACTCATACTCATCAACCATTTTCTTTGGGTGGAAAAAAAGGATGGTAACTTTTCTATGTAACTTCAAAGAAAGCAATAAAGTACCACAGTTTACTGGAGATGATGTTTAGCATTTTTTTGTGACTGGCATTGTCATTGCAATGAATATTTGTGTCCTCCTTATGAGTTCAAAAAGTTTTTCTCCTTCTCTTCTCCAGTGATAGGTTCTTTATTTTCTTCAGTTTTCTGTCCATGAAACAATAAAATGCAATAGTGAGCGATCTTTGGTGCTGGAGGGGATAGTTGTATAGATCCCAGTTAGTTTTTCTCAAGAACCTTATTCCCAAAGAAGTGTTACAGGCACTGTTCACTTTATGTTTTACTTTGCATATAAAGCATATGAAAATCTTTTGGCCCTTCTTGTTAGCTCCTGCCAGGTAGATAGATCAGGTTGCTTTGTATCCTGATATAGTCTAATTAACATAGCTTTCAAACATTGTGAGCAATTGCCATAAGCCTTAAAGTTGTGACTGTACCCCAAAAACTCAGTGCAAAATTTACTTAGGGTTTTAACGGTCTGAGACTTGATTGCAATTAAATAGAAGTTATATTGTTACAGAAATAAACTGGACTTGTATGAAAGGATCTACATATTTATTACAGTAAAACAGACTCTGATGAAATTCTGATATATTATGTCAATTTTGGAAAAAACACAGCAAAGAAAGGTAATCATGATTCCGAATTTCAGCCTAAATATCAAAACCAGCTCCATGAAAAAGACTTATACCTAACAAATTGTTCATCTAACTGTTTAAGTAATTTGCAAGTACAGGCAATCTGGAGGAACATTTCAGTTTCTTCACACCTAGCTACTGTGTATGTAGATGTGTTTATTACAGCATATGCCTTCACTAGTATTTGGTTTAGTATCTGAAAATGTCTCATTTCCACCATTAAATATTTCAGCGAAGATCCCTAGCCTGTGATCTATATGATAGCTGTATTAAGGCTTGTGCTTGTGAGCTAATTTTTATTTCATGATTAGGAGGGTGAAAGTTATTAAACCACATAATTTCTAAGAACATTCACCCTTGTACGGAAGGGTCTGAAGTGAAGAGATTACTTGAACTTTCAAAAATGGGCAATTATGAAAAACAGTTTCTGATGGCTCATTAAGGAAGTCATTCAGATTGTACAAATGATAGCTTTTACAAAACCTCAGACAAAGTGCCAAAAATATTGTCTTTGCTAGGAATATGTGTACTGCATGTGTCTCCTTAATATCAGAATTTTAGCTCTGTTGCTCTTTTTGCCTGATGATTGAAGGCAAAATGATGGTCATTTAACTCTTCCAATAGTTGAAAAAATATTCAAAAATCTTTTTGAATTAGAAATATGTTTTATATTTTCATTTTTTAAAATTTATAGTTAAAAAAATATAAAGATTTACTAAAAAATAGGGAGGAAAATGGGTTTTTCAAATTACTAGAAAGTTTTACAGAATGGCTGTCTGCCAAAATTTTCCGTACCAAGAACTGATGAATTTCTTGATATTTTCTTTGCTGTCATCAAGGTAAAAGGCTTGAATAAATGCAGCTATTTTGAAAGGCTAAATTATTTTTCCTTATTCCCTTGGTTGCTTCGCGACTTGTACTTTTGGTCTCTCTTTCTATTAAGAACACTGTTAATTACAACATATTTTCTAGCTTCTGTCAAGGCCATGATATTCTGTCTTTATATGCCTACTTTTCTAGACCAAGCAAAACCAAATTTTTTCCGCATGCTAATTGAAATCCTGCCTGCAGCTGAAGCATTAATTAATGTTTGAGAAGGTAGGCAGGAGCAAGCCAGCAAGACCTAAGTGTTTCAAAAGTTGTAGGAGTGCACCTGTGCTGGGAAACTAGATTGGGGTGGAGTTCAGGCTCAGACATCATCCGTTGGTCACTCACAAAGTTTAGTTACTAGCATACTCCTTGCTGCAGTTATACAGTGAATGAGCCCCCTCCCAGGCAAATCCCAGGCTTCACTTCCGTGTTTGCCCTCAGTTCTGGAAATGGCATGGATCACAGAATCTTCTTGATATGCAAGATAGATGCAGGAATCATATTTTGAGGTGGATAGTTGAGCCATATGGACATAAGCCATGTCGGACTGCTTTTGCTGAGGGTAGAGAACGGGCACCAGTCCAAGAGACACTTGTTTAGCATGTGCACACAGCCCAACTTTCCAGAATACCAAGTCAGTAAGAAGCTGGATCTCAACTTCAGCAGAAATACTTTGGATAAAAACAGTCTTCCAAAATAAAATCCCATATGCTTGCAAGAAAGCTGGGTCCAATGCTTCGCCAAGCAAGTTTTGTGGGTCATGGTTATCTATAGCTCGCACACACCGTCCATAGAAAGCATGCAGCAAGTTTGCTGCAGGGCTAAATCCTGCTTCCTGCACTGAGTCTTGCAGACAGGGAATAACATTTTCAGAGGCTGCATTGATTTAACTTGTTGGGTAAGACAACAAAAAGGCCCACACCAAGGTTATCGGCTTTCGTCTCATGGATTCTTTTCTGAAGGAATGATATTTTTCTATATGTTCTATTTATCTAATGTTTAGTTTGCTTTCTGTTTCTAAACAGTATTTAGATTAACTCGCAGGGATAATTTGTCTCTAAATGACTTCAGCTTCCTCCTCAAATGACAAAGGCGACGTGTTGCCTTGAGACAAACTATTATATGTGAATATGTGTGTGGTATATGCAATAACAGCAACAACAATATATATTATATATGTAATTTTGTGTTCTTCCCCAGTTAATTGTGTTAATGAAAACTAGCTTTCCACATATTTGGTTTCTTTGCTCACTACCCCTTCTCATGATGCTGTGAAATAACAGACATACCATGTGTAATTCCTGGGAAAAAAAATTAATTTGAAATATTGTTGGGTATCATTATTTGAATTTCAGACTTAACTTTCTTACTTTTACCAGTTTAAATATAACTATATTTTAACCTGGATTATTTCTGTTTCACACTAGTGACAGTGCAAGGCAACCAGTCCATAACCTTTCAGCAGCTGACCCACGACTCTGTTTGTACCACCAAATTACTTGTGCATCCCAAACACCACAGCCAGTTGGTAGAGCTTTTGTTGATTTTCCTAATCTCCAAAACCAGAGTGACCACATGCAAAAGACCCTCTGGGAGAGACCCCTGCAGCACCCTCTAGCTGGGTATCGTATCTGGAAATTATTAAGTAGCGTGGGGGATGTTATGTGCCAAAATCACACCACGAGACATTTCAGGCACTTGACAGTATAGCTGAACATCTATCAGTGTCTGGGAACATTCCTGGGCACCATTTAAGATATTAATACAGACAAAGCCATTATGGTCTGTGGCTCTAATGGAAAATAGGAAATGTGATTGAATGGCTCTACTGAAAAACGTTAAATGGTATTATAAATTTTGTCTGTATTGTCTCATCTTCCACTTCATAAAAGTTAACTATTCCACGCACTCGACTGTCCCAGGCTCACTAATAGCTTTCTGTATTTTTTTTATCTCCTAAGGCAAACCAAAAAGTTTTTCTTAGAGACATTCTTACAGCAAGTCTGCAAATCCCTTAATAAAACATCCATCTATCAGTTGCTGTCACTTTTCTGACTTGAAAAGGAGTAAGAATATTTTTCTAGTGCATACTGGCTGCATTCAAAATAATTTTTGAGACATTTCTTCATACAGTTGCATTCAGATGTCATCAGCCTTTACAGGACATGTCTCTGTTAGGTCAGCAATTGAATTTACTGTTGTTGCTGTGAAACTTGGTTACATTATGTTCTCTTCCCTTGATGCTGATCTCTGAAAATGCATAGTGGTTTATAAAAGATTTCCTAGGTTTCTTCTTGTATTGTGTTTTTTTTTTGTTATTCACTTCCCTATGCTTTTCCAATTCTATTTAATATTGAAAATCCTCTAGGTGGCATGGAACATAAAATACAGAAAGTCCTTGAGAACTTAGTCCAGGATTCCATGGCTCCAACAAATCTTGCTATGTGTGTCGATTAAAAAATTCCCTCTTGCTCTTTCTTACCCTGAATGGCAGGAATCACACTTCAGTGTTGTGATTCTAGCATTGTGAATCATACTAAATGAATTCTGCTGCATGGTGGTGGATCTTAACACCTCAAGCACTTATGTCAGACCAACCACAACTTCCTTACTAATATCATTTACTGCAGGCATCATTTTTTTTCCCTCTCTGGGTACAACTTGCAGTCTGCTTATCTAGTAAAACCATGGGAACTGCAGAGCTGAGTCACAGAGTGGCCAGAAACATGAACAGGTTCACTAATGCCTGGTAACTTGGGACCTCTGAGAATTATATCCTATTGACAAACACAATAGGACACAAAAAACACAAATTCCCTGGGTTGCTTGTGAAGGACACATACATAATGCACATCATCATTCATTATGTGTCTTACACTGAGAGCTGTCTCCCACTGTCCTGTGGAATTCTAGGTTCTTCTTCGTTTAACCATGAAGCACTGATGAACAAGTANGTCTGAGAATTCACTGTAGCATATCCTATTGCCAAAGACAATAGGACACAAAAAACACAAATTCCCTGGGTTGCTTGTGAAGGACACATACATAATGCACATCATCATTCATTATGTGTCTTACACTGAGAGCTGTCTCCCACTGTCCTGTGGAATTCTAGGTTCTTCTTCGTTTAACCATGAAGCACTGATGAACAAGTATAAAATCTGGATGGGAAAAGACTCTGGAAACTTAGCTCACATTGACCATATTAACTTCTTAAGGCTTGATACTGGTGAAAACATCCTTCACTGGAAGAGCCACGGGTTGAGAGAGAGAAGCAATGTACTGTGACGTCTTATGAATTATTGACACAATAATAACAGAATTCACTTGATTTCTCTTTAACTCTGGAATATGGCTGATTGCACTTTTTATTTTCAAATATCACCCAGTGAGCTGATGCATAAATTCCACTTAACGTGAAATAATTTCTTAGGAAAAAAAAAGGATATTGTATTCCTTTTTTGAAGGGATTTAATTTCCTTTTAAAATGAATAATTTAATATAGATGATTTTAAGTGTATTTAAAGAATATAAATTAAGTACAAATTAATTTATAAGTTATAAAATTTAAATTATGGAATAATTTTCACATTTCCTTTAAAGGGATGTGGTTTTTAGGGAAACCACAACAGATGCTAACCTCCACAAACAAGAAGAAAATTTTCCTCTATATATGTTATAAATAACCTAACGGATGGTTAATTCCCAGTACTTAGGAAGTAGCACTTAGGAAAAAAAATTGGCTACTCCTATATTAAGCCTCCTTGAATATATGCAAAAATGGTGGGTAACTTACAATGAGAAGATGAAATTACCCAGGTCAAGGACAAAGTGTGTCCTTAACCAGCGTTATTTGGTTCAGGTTATGTGCTTCGAAGGTAGTTGCCAATCTATTGAATTCAACAGAAACACTTGGTTTCAATTATGTGGACAAATACTTCTAAAAATTGTCTTTACTATAGCATATTACTACTGTTTTCTCCCCGAAAACTGAAAACATTCCATTTTTAAAAATGTATTTCAGGATCAATACTTTGGTTTCTCTGTACCTTGTTTAGATTAAATAGTTATGAATCCATCTTTACTGCTGGGTAACCTCCTTCAGCTCAGAATTTAAAACTGCACCAAGATGGTTTTTTTTGAAGGCTGTGCAGATCTGGGGCTCTCGCCTCTTGTCTGTCCAAACTATCACTTCTTCAAAGTGACTTCAGGTTCTTTCTTGAGGCTCATGCCTGGCATTCCCTCACAAAGAAGCCAGAGAAGAAGGTGCATAGTGCGCAGCTGAGTCCTATACTTACAGGAGTATTAACACTTGTAGGGTGGGTATTATCCCAGACAGGAGAAGCTGGAGTGCCTTTCAACAAGGCACTTAAATTTACTTACTTTAATGACAGATGAATATGTATTCAATCTTTTTTAACTGATGGCAACTTGTGTGCCTTCATCTTTGTCAGGTACCATTTACTGAACTCTCCTTCTTCAAATAAGACATGTATTCGAGGATTGCTGCTTTAAATCTAATGTGAAACCTGTACTTTGAAAGAAAAAGCAGATGCAGTTTCCATGAATAGAAGTCAGTGAGTAAAGTCTAAATCTTAAAGTGATGCATTTTATTTTGGTTTTTTATTTCTTTACTGAGATGCATTATCTTTCTAGTTACCAGAGTGCTGGAAAAGCCAAACATTTGGACATATCTGTCATATAAAAGCAGGACAAAAGTATGTACACCCAAAATTTGGACTTTAACACTGTATATAAATACTTATATTCTATGAAATTGCTCCAAACTAAATTAATGGAGTTGTAGATTCACTGAATGGTTTGGGTGGGAAGGGACTTTAAAGATCATCTAATTCCAAACTCCTGCCATGGTCAGGGACACCTTCCAATAGACCAGGTTGCTCCATCCAGCTTGGCCTTGAAAACTTCCAGGGATGGGCCATCCACAGCTTCGCTAGGCAACTTGTGCTAGTGCCTCACCACCTCATAATGTCTAATCTAAACTTGCTCTCTTTTAGTTCAAACCTACTCCCCCTTGCCCTATCACTACATGGCCTTGCCAAAAGCCCTTTCAGGCTCTCTTGAAGGCCTCTTTTAGGTACTGGAAAGCCAACAGAAGGTGTCTGCTGAGCCCTCTTCTCCAGGCTGAACAACCCCAAGTCTTTCAGTTTGTCTCCATAGGAGAGGTGTTCTTCCCTTATCCATCACTGCCATACTTGTTTTAGGCAGCCATCAAATTCTTCAAGCACGATTTGCCCTTAGTGAAGCCATGTTAGTGTCACGTATCACCTCCTCATTTTCCAAGTGCCTTAGCAATTCTACTCCTGTGCATGGCAAGGTCTGCAGCCCAGGCAGTTTTCTGCCTTTCCTGGTTGCAAAGTTTGTGCGATGTCTCTGGACAACCTCAGCCACTGCACAAATACAGGTCCTGTTTGCCTCTCAAACACAAAATCAGGAATTTGAAGCGCATCTGTGTGCTGGTGGAAGTGGTGGCTAGTTTGCTTTACCATCCGTTCATCATTGTGATGTTTGGATCACTGACTTGAGGTGGCATCCACTTTACCGTTCCTATTCAGATCCACCCTTGCCAGGCAGAGAGCTCAGCTGCCAGCCTTGCCCTCAGCAAGCTGGAGTCACTATCTGGTCTCTTCTTTTTCATAGCTCAGCATTGCATCTTACAAACATGGTGACTGGTTGCAGTAGATGGAACCTCCTAAAAATGTTAACATTAAATAAATGAAATCTCAGTGAGTCATTTATGTGCTAAAACTCATAATTCATGGGATAAGAAGAAGTAATGTTAGACAGACTGTTTTAAGTGCTTATTGAACTGTTACGGTCACCTAATCAGGCTTACTCCCTTCTGCATTTTAAAGAAAAAAAAATGGAAATAAAATAATTTAGTAATTTCTACATGAATAAAGGTTTTCAGAGCAGAAGTCTAACTTCAGAGGCTACAACTCAGGCACATGTAAAGCTCTGTCTCTGCTTAATATAAAGAAGCCTTAAGTTCAATGATCTTTCCATAAGTGGCATATTAAAAAAAATTAAAATGCCTGAAATACTAAAAGATATATTTAAAAAAATTTAAAAGGGCAGAATAATATATCAAGGAAGTCATAGTACATCAGTGTTAAAATATGCAAATTGATTATGCCATGTTATTTCTTGCTGGAGGGACCACTTTAAAATGCAAAAAGTTTTCTCAGTACAGAATATTACAGTACATCTCAGATACCTAATCTACATGGAGGCTCTACAAAACCTGAGATTAGCTCAGTTGGTCAGAGCATGGTGCTAATAAAGCCAGGGTTGGGGGTTCAATCCCCTTATGAGCTGTTCACTTAAGAGTTGGACCTAGTGATCCTTGTGGGTGCCTTCCAACTCAGAATAGTCTGTGATCATTAGCAGTTCTGTCCTTTCTTTGTATTTAAAATCTTGATTCTGTGGAGAAACTGTGCTGACTAGAAATGGAAATGCGTACTATATAATGAAGTGTATAAAATGTCGTAAAGTGATACAAATGTACCAAACTGGCAAGTTTTTTTTGTTGCTGATGTTTGAACTAGTTTCAACTTTTGTTTCACAGCTGTTGGAATCTGTTTTTATTTTTGCCAATTCTTCACATAAAGTCCGGCTCCCCATTCAGAATGCTAAATGAATAATCTACCTTTTGAAAAACTTCTCTCTATACGCAATAAAAATTTTCACTATTCCATAGTTATGCCCTATTCCTCACGAGTGTGCTACTGCAGCACCCATAGTCACTATTTTCTGCATTTTCCTCAGAGGGGGAAAATTGAAGACTTCTGTGGCCCATGGGGTGTCTACCCACAAAGCGAATGTATCTACTTGCAGTCTTGAAATGTAAGGGCTATACTGATGTTAAAAGATTTATCCTGCATATTCAGTATTTGGAATAAACTCTGAAACATACAGATTTTCCCAAAATTAGGGCAATTGACCAAAGCAAATATTAATATATTTTTCTCTAAATATTCAAAATATTATAAGGGAAATATTTTGGAAAATTGATAAGCTTATTTTATGCACAGAGAGAAAAATCTTGACATTCATTTATAGCAATGATTCAGAATTTCATCAGACTATATTTCACTGACAGTGCTGAAGGCGATTAAAGAAAAGGAAATGTCTTTTGTTGGCATCTGCACTGCTTTGAGTTTGCCAAAACCACAGATATAAGCCCTCAAATTCGTTTCCTTTTTGAACAAAGAGCACAGAAAGATTAAATTCATAGGAAAGAAGAAGTCATTAATTACATTTTGACTTATTACTGTGGCAACCACCAATGTTTTAGCAGACAAAAACCTGCAATCACAGTTTTGTAGAGCGGATTTTGCACTATGACTAGGTGAATTAATCATGTAACTTGGAGAGATCGGCTTTGAAAAAGAAAAAGTTTTGCTCAGTTTTTTGTACAAGTTTCACCTAAGGTTCTATATTCAAATTTTATTAGTTGAGAATGTCCTCTCAGGATAGTTTCCATTAGAATTTGATTAGAATTTGCAATATTTTGATTGCTTTCTTACACTGTCACTAAAATTGCTCTTGTCATGATGATTTCCAAAGCCTTTACCTTTTGTCCAGCAGTGTATGGGAGCTGTAGCTGTTTTCATATCTGTGCTGCAATTCTGTAGCTCTTGCTGAGCAGTACTCATTTGTGCAAACAGACCTATTGACTGCAATGTCAATGGTCATTTATAATCTCCATAAAGCAAATATTTGTAAATCAGGGTTGTATAAACAGTCCTTCCAGTTACTGGTGTCCACTGAAGTGTCAGAAGGGCAAGCCAGGGTGGCTGCAGCCTTAACCCTGAGACTGTGTCTGTGCAGTGGCAGCAAATGAGGCACAGGCATTGTTCACTGCCACTGGAGCCAGACAGGATGGAATTGCTCCCCTCAGTAAAGAAGACAGGTAGTCTCACCTAAAGCCTTTGGAGATAGGTTGGGGAGGCTGCGTAAGACGGAGGCAGTGAAAGCGAGTGCAGCCTTGGGGAAAGTGCTTATTGATCTTCTGAACTTAGGAGTGAGCGAACCATCCTCTGATCCATACCAAAGCAAGATCCAGAGGAGCAAGCTAAGAGTTAGAGTGATCAGAGATTTGGGATTTGAGTCTTTCCCTGACTCTTTTTGGTTTGAAGAGGTGGTGTACCTCGAGAAGCAGCAAACCCGCCTGCCTCAGATCACTGTGCTATTGATCCGTTTCTAAGAAAGCAGAAATATTACAAAGGATGCAGAAGCAATCCAAATTAAAAAGAAAAAAAAAAAGAAGAAAAATTTCGTAAGAATCTTCATTGCAATCTGGGAAACTGAGTCACATCATTCAGGAAAAGAAAGAAAGGCATTGCTGCACAGCCCTGTGCAAAGACAATGTGTTCACTGAACCCTAAAATTGAGTGAAATTATTTTAGAATGAAGGAGCATCCTGAAAGTAAAGATGTAAAATCAAACAAAGAAACAAAGCCTGGTATATCAACAGTTTTAATTGTGAAGTGATTAGATCAGTAAGAGGTGAAGACACTTGGCTTTATTTCTGACAGCAGTTTTATATTTCCAATGGCATCTTGATAAACTTTAATCTTTATGAAAAGGATTATGAAGACATCTGCCTTTTATTTAGTCCACCACACAAAATATCTTCATCTACAAAAGTACCAACTCATTTAACAATTTTTTTTGTCATTTATTTCTAACTTTTAGTGATGAAAACAAGCTCTTCTGCTAATTTGGCAACATTTTGCTCATGAGGAGATTGATTCATCACTGTTTATCATGTCTCCTTAAACAAAAAGCTGTCTCAATGCCTAACATTTATTTTTGATGTTTATACAAAGTAATAGTGTAAATCAGTTTAAATGTTATAAATAAATAATTATTTCAAGCAACCATTAGATATTAAGGTATTAAGTACTAAAATTGCTGAAGTAGTTGTTTGTCTGCATAGAACAGGCTCAGACATTATGCCAGCATCTAAGAATACTGAACAGTACTTGTCATAGAAAGCCTGCTCTTGACCTTTTCAGAGAAGTGCACAGTGTATTGGTTTATAAATTTTCTGGAGTGAATGTGGTCTGACTTAATAGGCTGCAATGGGAAAAACAAGCCTGAGAGCAGTATAGATAAGAAACCACACAACAAACTTCAGNNNGGAGAGGAGAGGAGAGAGACAGCAAGAGATGTTGTTCAGCAGTGTTCTGGGAATTCTCACCTCCCCTGCAGGAGAAAGCGGGAGTTGTGGTCACTCAAGGGGGTGCTGCATCTGTAAAGAAAAGTGTAGGTGGTTCCAGGTCATGTGAGAGGTGTGAAGGGGTGGCACAGACCAGGGAGTGTTGGGAAATTCCACTTTGACCAGAGGTACTATCACCTCTTAATAAATATAAAGTAATAAATGGAAATTTATGTATCTAAGCAAATTGTAACTCAGTGTTAATTACTAACAGTAAAAATACTATATGAAATAAAAACTCTGAAATGGCATACTGGAAACTTCTTGAAGGCCTCAAGAACTGTAAAGATGAAAAGCACAAAATCAATAGATAAAATACATTCTTCATGCCTTACTTGTTTTAAGTAGAATGAGAACCAGCCTAAATCAAAACAGGAGCAAATGATGCAGAAATCCAAGACACTACCATTTGAAACTGGATGTGTTTGATTTTTTTCTTAAAATATTCTTTAGAATCATTAATAAAGCTGTCTTTCAACAGAAATTGTGCCCTAAAAACAATTTCTAAAGTAATTTTTTTGCTATTGAATTAGAAGGGGGAGCCCCAAACAGGATACAGGAATTTTTCTTTTATCTAATGAACAATTTTATTTATTTTTCTGGTCAAAAACATACATTAACTCAGGATGAAGGAGAAACATAGCAAAATATAAATATTTGGGAATAAGGATACAATTCTCAAAAATTCAGGGGACTGTGCTGCTGCTCTGGTTGCCTTTTGCTGGTAGCAGAGTATTTTATCCTTTTTTNCTGCTGGCCAGGAACAAGATGATAGAAAAGATACCCTTCAGCTTTTCCTGGGAGAGGAGCCAGCCAACGAATGGCCCACGTGCAAGGGAGGGGAATCTGAGAAAGGACAGCACCCCCACAAAAGAAAGGTACTTCAGTGGACCTTCTTGAAGATTTTAAATTGCTGGTTTTTACTGGAGTAATTCGTTACTTTGTAAGAAGTGGTTTTTTTTAATAGATGGCTCACTTGTGACAGGGAACCATTATCAGAGGAGAGGAGAGGAGAGGAGAGGAGACAGCAAGAGATGTTGTTCAGCAGTGTTCTGGGAATTCTCACCTCCCCTGCAGGAGAAAGCGGGAGTTGTGGTCACT
>VZTG01000380.1:196903-236010 GCA_013397845.1 Melanocharis versteri
ACTATCTCCTCTTAATAAATATAAAGCAATAAATGGAAATTTATGTATCTAAGCAAATTGTAACTCAGTGTTAATTACTAACAGTAAAAATACTATATGAAATAAAAACTCTGAAATGGCATACTGGAAACTTCTTGAAGGCCTCAAGAACTGTAAAGATGAAAAGCACAAAATCAATAGATAAAATACATTCTTCATGCCTTACTTGTTTTAAGTAGAATGAGAACCAGCCTAAATCAAAACAGGAGCAAATGATGCAGAAATCCAAGACACTACCATTTGAAACTGGATGTGTTTGATTTTTTTCTTAAAATATTCTTTAGAATCATTAATAAAGCTGTCTTTCAACAGAAATTGTGCCCTAAAAACAATTTCTAAAGTAATTTTTATGCTATTGAATTAGAAGGGGGAGCCCCAAACAGGATACAGGAATTTTTCTTTTATCTAATGAACAATTTTATTTATTTTTCTGGTCAAAAACATACATTAACTCAGGATGAAGGAGAAACATAGCAAAATATAAATATTTGGGAATAAGGATACAATTCTCAAAAATTCAGGGGACTGTGCTGCTGCTCTAGTTGCCTTTTGCTGGTAGCAGAGTATTTTATCCTTTTTTGCTGAGACAGGAGACCCATTTCCAACTTCTTCTGTTCTCATGAAGGAAGTTTTTAAAATATTTTATGATGTCAGCTCTCAGTGAGTGCAATTCCTTATTGAAAATGTCTAAAAAGATTAAAGTACAGACCGCACAAAAGTTTATTTGCTATTAAGGGTTTTATTTATTTGTTTGTTTCCACAGAGTCATAGAATTATCTGATTTGGAAGGTTTGAGGCTGACTTGAATTTTTTTTCATTCTTCCAACAACTAAAATAAAGATACATAGAGATATATATGGATAAATTCCTGCAGAGAACAATGCTCAGAAATTTTCTGTTTGGTGAAGTCTTTCCATTGTCACCAACTGCTGTTGGTTTGACAGCAGCTTCTCTTTTGTTTTAAGGATTTAAAGGCTTGGAAAGGGTATCTATAGCTAACAGATTTTTTTTCTTTATTATTCCAAATATTTCACTGGGAACTGCAGAGGCTGGTAAGAACAATTTCACAGGGGAATAGCAGTGATACCTCCATAAGTTATGTGGAAAAATATACAGATTGATCATTTTATAGGAACTTATTAATCATGTTGGAATATACATGTACCATCTGGCACAACATATTAAGTCTGAGAGAACAGGGTGTGCGATCCTGCTACAGCTAAAAGTCCTTGCAAATAGAGACAAAGCTCATATTCACATAAATTAATGCATTTCCTGACCAAACTATATCGTTCAATGATTTTTCTCTGTAGAGGTGTCCTCAGTGAATATTGCATGTTTTGGAGAGATAATCACTGACTGATTGCTTGCTGGTTCATTTGCAGTGTTAATTATATGAACAGCGTAGCTCTCTCCATGATGGATAGGAAGTTGTTGACAGCAAGCCCTTTTCCAGAGATGGAACACCAGTTCCCCACAGAACTGATTTTTCCTTCTGCGGTGCATTCACTAAACCGAAGCCATCTAATGGTTTTTGATAATTGCACTAAAAAGGTTTCAAAACAAAATGAAAAAAAAAAGGCAAAAATCTAACAGGACTTTATGTGCTCTTTGTTATTGTTTTTTGTTTTTATGGTTTGTCTTGGAATCATAAAAATAACTCCGACATAAAAGCTTAATGCAGACAACAACAGCAACAACAAAAGAAACAAAATGCTCTCAGGCTAACTAAACAACTGATTTTTCTTACCAGGATCAGGTTTAATCTAGTGACAATACAAAACTAAGAATTTATCAGAACGATCAACCACCTTCGAACAGATGTCCAAAATGTTTTAATTGCAGTTAACCGTGTTGTAATAAACAGCTGGTCTAGGCAATACCTCCAAGGTCCCAGTCCAGCCTTATTTTCTCTGACCTTTAGAAACTGAAAACAAGAGAATATTTAACAAAGTTCTGCACATTCTGTGTCAAAATAGTTTTATTTTAGTATGTTTTCTAGATGTTCAGATACGGTGTGGTGAAGAAAAAGACCGCTGTGACATCTGCACCATCCCACATTTTTCTCTTGAACAGAGCAATCTCAGAAGTAGAGCCCAAAAACTATTTCTCACCCACTGGAGGCTTATTTCAGTTTCTCTCTTTCCTGTTCACTTTTTAGCCAGATGTTTCTGGCATTGATAGGGGATCAAAAAGTACTTCCATTGTCAATGTCCATCAACTGAGTGAAGACAGAGCAGGGCTCACCTTGGCAGAGTGCAGACTCTGTGCATCAGAACTGTTAGCAAAGGGAAGAGTCACTATAACCTACAACTATTTCATTCTGGGGGCAGATTGCTAGAGACATGCTTTACAAAAAGGTAGATAGATGGCATTCTGTCATGACCTTGGCAAAATTGCTCTCTCAAGAAAGGATCAATCCTTGCCTTCGATGTTTCACGTAAGCAATGATGAAAGGCTGCAATTTGTGCAGCAAACAAAGCGAGAAAAGTCACATTGTTAAAGCTGGGGTACAATAAATGATGAGCACTAGAGATCAGAGCACACAGATGAGCATTTTTTAGGGAACTTGGCAAAGAGGATTTTTATCAGAATAGTAGGAGAACAGCTTTGTCCCTTCCAAGTATCACCAGAGAGTAAGCCAAAACTTTTCAAATTTTTAATTTAGAACACTGTGCTTCACTTCAGCCAAGCTATTTCAATGAGATCTCTCCACATAATCAATGCTACAGCCGTGATGTCAGAGAACTCTTGCAAGTGCAAATTTGCAAGAGAAAGATTTTCCTGTGGCCAAACAGAATTCAAACATAGGTGAAACGGAAGGGAGCAAAAGTTTTCTTGAAGTGTTACCTGGCAGTCCTTAGCTTGCATAGGCTGGGTGCCTGTTAGAGCATAATCCCTGTCTTTTCATGGAATGCTATAGGATACTCTTTCATGATTTTTCAAAAATCAGTGGTTAGAAATATGTTTTTTTCACATATTAGTAATACAGAAGCTCCTGTCATATATGTTCCTGCATAAAACATGTCTACAAGGTAAATGAATGGAGTAAATAGCATGATATTTATTCAACTACCCTATATGAAAGGTTAATTCTACAATAAAAACAGGTTGAGACTGTGCCTCCAATACTGTCAAAGACAGATATAATTGTAAGTAAACTCGTTTTGTAAAGCAAGCTACATCAAATGCACAAAGTCACCGCCTCTGGTACAAGTGGTAGTTTCACAATGTTGCAGTAGTGTGCTTTAATTCGATTAAGTCAAAAACCATACTTTTCCCCCATCACTTTATCTAGGACCTTTGGCAGCCTTTGCAACACCGAAGTTAAGTGTTTCACCTTTGCCTGTGTACATGCTCTTGCATGCAGTCACATATGTACACATTACATGTGCAGATATTTGTGCTCGAGGGCTGGTGGAAGGCAGAAATTCCAATCCCATGTATTTTTTCACCACTTAGTATTACTTTTTTTCTTCACCTAAGAGTTCCTTTCGCTTTTTCTAGTGCACATTTTCCCAGAGATTCAGTGCCAGTTTGCTTCAAATACAGGAGCTTTATTTCTCCTGTGGGTACTTAACTGCTATTTGAGAGCATATCTTTCTAGCGGTATTACGACATTACCAGCAAACTCATTGATATAGCTGATTTATTAACTTTGTGCACTCTCTTTCACCTTAAAACTGCTCCCGTTTCCAATCTATTCACAATCAAAAAGGGATGTTTATCATAGTTTTTCGAATGAACATCAGGAAAATGTTGCTTTTAGTCCTCTAAATGAGAATAAATCAGTAAAAAGCGTCCGAATAAACAACTGTTTCCACTGTGTAGTATAGCTCCAAAGCTGCAAACTGAAACTGGAGCCATCTCCTTACAGAAAATTATAGAAGGGAAGAAGTTTTTTGTTCTTTCAGGTCATCTGATATGGAAAAATTTCAGCAGAAACTGGTTATTATCGGTGAAGAGTCTGTTACCACAGACATGACTGGTTAAATAAACAGAATTTACAGACAATCTTTTAAACAAAAAATCAATGGATGGTGGCTAATTATGCTATGATTTTTAGATGTCCCACGTGTGAATGAACTTTTGGTTATCTCCTTTGTCTCTGAAATCACTACAAATGCCTTAGTAGTGGATAATATATTCCTTTATTTATCTCAGCAGCAGCTCCTCCTTGTTTCCTGAAATAATACCTCATGACTCCTTGGTGAGACACAGCAGATAGTTTTCCAAGCCTTTTAGAAAATTAGAGAGATCATGAGATCTTTCTACCAAGGAAAGAACAGTGCAGCACCACTAACAGAACAGTTGATCATGTCTAAATAATGGTAATATTTGATTACAGTGCTCAAAATTCAGAGATACTAGATATGTCCCTAGGATCACTAAAGTGGATATATATTGCCATGCTTTTCTCAAGCCTGTAATATCTTTTTAAAAGATACTCCTAAATCTCTAAATACTACTCTCTAGAATTTAGAAATTTCTCTAGAAAAGCAGTTACCCAACACTTATTCAACTTATAGAAATTCTGATTACTACACAGGTTTCTGTTTGTTTTGTTTCAGGTATTGAATCTACATGGTTTCTTAGAGAAAGAAATACATTAAAAATATTGCTAAAACACTTACAATGTTCTTACCCTGCCTTAAGTTGAATCTTGTTCCTGCTTTGCCAATAATTTTACTAATCTCTTTGCTTTTCTGAAAGAATAAAATAGCCACCCTGAAAAATCTAAGACTAAAATGTACAGTAATAAAGTGATACTTTTTTAAGTTGTTGAGGAACTAAGATATTTCCAACCTTTTTTTTTTTTCTTTTCTTCTTTTTTAGCATCAGATTGGTTGGCCACTCTCTTTGTACAGTTTTCTTCATTCTCCTCGGTCCAAGGATGTATTTCAGAAGGCTCAGAGAGGAAGGGAGACCACTTTGTTACTTACAAAACCTGGTGCACAAATGGGAAGGTCTTGTAGCCCACAAAAGGCAGCCCCAAGAATTGGGCAGAGCATATCTGATTACTCCAGGGTAGCAATTTATGTTTAGGGCATTAATAACCATGTTTAGCCTATCTCTAAGTTTGTTTTTTTGTTGTTGTCTTTTTTAATTTTTTTTTTTTTTTGGCAGTAGAAAAAGTGAGTATGCTAATGCTGTACAAGTAAGTGTAGCAATCTGTCTACAGAAGTTCTGTCAGTCCATGCTGGACTGAGAAAAAGCGAGGTATGGTGTGCACTTAGGGTGAAAAATAAGTTAACAGCTTGCTCAGAATCCCAGGTGCTGAGAATTTTCCATTCGGAGAACAGAATACACTGTGCCACTTGTAAAGGCAAGTAATCAGTGTATTAATTTTGTCCTTTATAATTTGGTTGTGCACCAGAGATTTTAGACACCTTTAAAACATGTTTTCATCTGAGTTACTCTAGACTTAATGTTCACCCCAATCACCAGTTATGTGGACAGTGCAATTCAACCACAGGAAGCACTTCCCAGGTGCTCAGCCATCTTTTCTTTGCTACTCTATTTCTGGTTGAGAGGAAACAGGGTTTTGAATGAGATTGGACTGCCACTCTTGCTCTGAATTATGTTTAGTCATTTCTCTCAATGCCCAGCTTTGTTGTGAACTATTTTATACTGCAGGCTTTAAAGTCATATTTAGTGGTCTGAATGCAACTGAAATTCACCAGTGGCTGGGGAACACAATGTCTTTTCCCACAAACTGACTTGTACAATATTAATTTAATTAGAAATAGGTATAGGGGCATTTTAGGCATAGACTTATTTGTGCTGTGTTGGCCAGATCTAGTGTTGTGGGCAAAGAACTGGAAAATACTGGATTGCTCTGTGGCAGAAAAAGTTGACTTCAGACAGAAATTTTAAATTATACACCTTAATAATCCATCTGTTTTCGGGACCCCAATATAAGAAAGACCGAAACAAAACGGAGCTCAACAAGGGACCACAAGGATGGTTGAGGGCTGGAGCATTATTTTTTACGAGAAGAGGATGAAGGAGCTGGGCTCATTCATCCTCAGGAAAAGTCATTTGGAGGTACTTAGGAGCCCTCCAGTACCGAGAGGATGAAGCCAGGCACTCTACAGTGGAGCAAGGGACAAGAGGCAGTGGGCACAAGCTCACTGAATTGATGTTCAGAATACACTAAGTTAAGCTAGGAAGCTTTTTCTGCCTCATGGAGATGGTCAGCCAGAGAGATTGTGCAGTCTCCAGAGATGCTCAAGACTCAGTTACATAAAAACACTGAACAACTTGGTCTGATCTCGGCTGAAGGTTGTATTAGAGACATCCTGAGGTCCCCTCCAGCCTGAATTATTCCAGGATTCTATAATCCTACAGTCAGTGAATAGGCACCTAATGGATTTCACCAGTTCTCTATTAAGTTAACAGATTTCATGTGCCCTGAAAAACACGCCTCATGCTTAGGTATGTAAATGCAGTTTTCAGAAAGGTCTGTAATGGCAGGTCCTTCTGAAAACTTTCTGTGTGCATTTCTAGGTACCTCACTTTCCTAAAAAAGCCCCTCAGAGATTAGACCTCAGAGTCTGACAGTCACATGTTCCTTAGGAAGTTAACTGCCATGTGATTTGATCTTTCTATTTTCCACTGAAGTCTGGAGCACTAGCTAACATAGCAGAATGATCTGAATGTGATAAGGGACTGCTGTCATTGCTATACTAGAGTTCTGTGGAAATGTTTGGACACGTGTGGCTTTTTTCTTCACCTCAACTCTTTACCTGACCAGTGCAGTGACACTCCAGAAGCGACTTGCCACGATGGCTCTTCCTGCCTAGGTGACACCACTGGCACATGTCTACGCTGTGAGTGCCTAATAAAACAATTCCTCTGGTGCGAGCACACACATTCCTGTACTGACAATGGAGAAGGAAACTGTACCTGAGCACTTCCTAAGGGAGGTGCTGTGCATTTAAATGTAGGTAAAGATGCTCTTAAAGCACCACTCTTTCACTGGCTGCACTAAATTGCCTTCACAAATATTGTTTTACTAAGGAATTAATATTTAGGTATTGACTGGATGCCTACCTGAGGCAGAGTATATTTGAGCTATAGCTCTCATTAAATTCAGATGCCAGCAAACAAAAACTGATATTCACAGTAGTAGAGACCTTTTTTTTTATTTTTGTTAGTAGAGACAGTAAGTGTTTTAACCAGGAGTCTTCTCCTTTGTATTTTCGTCAGATCTAACCTGCACTTTAGAGAAATCCTGGCGGGCAATTGTTAAGGCTCTGATCATCAACTTTTTGCAGGAGGGACACTGAGAAGAGTCTGTACTGATCAGCCCTTAGTGGGGAAATGACAGAAGCCAATGAAGTTATTTCTCTCCATGGGGAGAGTGGCGGAATCCAATTGTCAAAATTGGGATTTGATTCTTAGAGAAAATCTGTCATGTCACTTTAGGTAGACTTTTATTCTTCTATTTTGCTTAAAGGTCTCTGTAAAAGGACACCTCACCTTTAAATTATTTACTTTAAGGTCTTCTTGATTCACATTTAATGGAAACACATAGTTCTTAAAAAATAAATGAACTCTTTATCATAGATTATAATGAGGCCATCTCCACGGTAATTAATTCCAGAGAATGGCATTCACCTGGCATATACTATAATTACACTTTAATATTGAGGCTGATCTGAGCAACTAACTGAAATGAATTAATAAAATGTGTTTTATTAAAGCTAAGCAGGCTATGATTGTTATAGTAATTATAATGATGATGATGATGATGATTATTATTATTATTACGTGGATCTCAAATTCTTTTAACACAGTATCTTTTTCTGGGAGCAAATAGTTCATTTTCACATTATATATTCTTAAGACCATACTGATATCAGAGTGATTTGCCAGTGTTTTTCAGATTAGAAAATCAACCAAAGACGATAATGTCTAGTTGACTACGATGTGTATTTTTATAACCTGCTGATATATTAATACATAGCAGCAATACATAAAGAAGTGACCATAATTATGCTACATTTTCAGATAGCAGATTTATGATATCTCATCTCCACATTGATGGCACAGGCCTAAGATGTTTTTCTTTGCTGTTTCATTTTCTAAAACCAAAACTAATCATCCCTTCAGACAAAAATATCCTTTGTTTCGTTGATCTTACTTTTTTCGTCCAGTTGTAATGGACTTTATCTGTTCATCAGGATCTTGTCCTGCACTGATTCCATGCAGTTTCTGTTGATACGTTTGAATTCACAAAGCCGGTTATAGGCGTAATTTCTGTCTCCAAATTCTTTACCCTTTCAGCAATTCTGAATACTGCTGCTTATTCTCACTCACTGAAAAACAAACCTGCCAGCCTTGTAGTTCTCGCCTTGCTCTCAGTCTAACCAAATCACTATTTCCCAACACTCACATACACGCACACTATTAATCATATAATCACGCTTTCTATATGCACAAATATAAAACCATTTAAATCATACTGCTGTAAATAATTGCATTTGCACAATTATTTAGACAAATGTGTGCATATACACAGAATAAACTGGGGATGACATGGGTAGTATTTGACAATGCTAAGACGTTTATTTATTAAATGTAAACTAAAAATATAGATTTATAAAAAGCAGTTTTCTTTGCAATTAAAATGAAAATAAGGAAAGACAGTGATTTAGATAACTTGGCAAATTAGAACAGTGTTTCAAGCACGTTTGCTCAGGGTTTTCTTTAGATACCTCCTTCCAAAAACATGACTGCGCACACAGACAGGAAAAGTTGATGTCAATGGAAAGCTGTGCAAGTGCTGTTTTGTTAAATGATGTTTCAGAACTTATAATGTGTGTTTCACTCACTACTCTTCCAGAGAAAAAGAAAAATGAAATTATTACTGGTATGATTCTTCATATCCAAACAAGAGATACACAAAGATCTGTTTAAACAAACCAAGGCCTGGGTTAGACTTCATTATGACCATTGTGATTTCCCCAAACCAACTATAAAGTCCATTACAGTAATTTTTTAGACTTTTGTTTATAATACATCTCCGGATCTTTTCAGAAGAGAGCTAAACTAACCATATTTTTTTGTGTTTAGGCAAACAGAGTCCATTATTGCTGCAACATTGCATTTACTTTGTACTGATTTTGCACAGTGAGGCAGAAGAATAGTGTTAGCCAGAAAGAAATAATATTAGCTGTAATGTCATTTCCATTCTCTCCGGAGGTATGTATATGCTTTGGAAAAAACTAGTTTTTGAAATTCTTGGTACTCTGACAGCCCATAAAGCAAACAAGAACAAGATGAGACTGGAACTGATTATATTCCAAACATTCGATTAAAAAAATGGAAATCGTAGATAATTCCTGTACAGCTACAATATGGGTAATTTTGATAACCTTTACATTTTTCTCTACAGCAGTGCTGTTTTTCCCATTATATAGTAGCAATTGGAAAACACACTCTGTCTATAATTGCTTGTGTATACTTTCTTCGCTTTTATTACAGAAACTGCCCTTCTGTAATAAAGTAAAACCAACCGTGAGCTGTTACATATTGCAGATATTCTACTTTTATCTTGCTATACTATTTATGGTACCTTATTCCCTTCTATTTGTTATCTAGATCTGTATGATGAAATGTCTATTAAGGTAAAATGGTTGATTGCCTGAAAAGCACATAAGAAACAGAACATTTTGCACCATACTGAAAGACTTTACCAGCTGTTCACTGTCAGAGAAAAAGGACAGTTCCAGTAAGTACCAGGGAGGTCTGTCTTGGTGTGGTATTATTGAATAGTTTTGTTAATGACTTTGACCTCTCATTAGGACTGATTTGTAAAATTTATGGATGGCTTCCTGCCTCATAAGTACTGAACAACAGAATGAAAATTCAAAATCTCTGTGCTAAAGCAGACAGATGGTTTGATGTCAACAAGAATAAAGTAGTGCAGATGATGGCAAAGTGCTTCATGTTAGAGCAGAGAAATGGAATGCATAAAGGCAAAGCTGGGACTCGTTGTCTCGACAGCATTACTCCTGTAAAGGGTCTGGGAATAATTGCCACAAATTGAGTAAGAGTCAGAAATATAATGCTGCAGTAAAAAGCAAAACCAAAACCCTCCCAAAAAAAGTCATATTTCAGACCAGGATATATTAACAACAACATAAACTGCATGAAGGAATCGTTTCCATTCACGTGTACCTGGCAGCAGAGAGGCTTTGGGTAGAGTAGTGTGTCCACTTCTGGGCACACTGCTTTGCAGACAGGTTCACCTGTTGGACAAGGGCAACAACAAGAGGGAAATCAGGTTAGAGGATAAAAAGGAGAAGGTGTAGTATTGTCCTCAATCTACAGCTAGTGTGAAACAAGGAATAGTTGTTTTAATTTACCTCATTGAATGTGCAGATTAGATATGGGCAAAATCTTAGCTGGGAGATGAGTTAGACATTACAGCAGGCAAACAAGAGATGTAGGAATGAGGAATATTTTTAAAAACATAGATTTGTATTGTATGGTGTAGGTTCAAACAATTCCTTTGGCCTCAAAGTAAGTGATTTCATGACGTCACCTCTGACTCTGCCTTCCCTCTCTGAAGGAAATTCAGTGCTACCAGAGGAAAAAAGTAATTTTGGCCTCATTGTGCTGCTGGAAAACAACAACAAAAAAAAGCACCTAGACAAGCAAATTTGCCTTTGGGTCTCTTGAATGTTTAGACAAGGAGATTGCAAGTAGCAGTACAATAAGAAGAATAGAGTTTCCTCTTTGTACAAATGTGACGAGTCCTTATTTAAATGAAATAATGAGATAACCCAATAAGATGGGTATATCTTTCTTGTACCAACTAAATTAAAAATTCTAATGAAAATCCAAATAAATAATTCCTGGATTGGTGAGAGAGAAGTTGCACTTAAGTAATTCAACTGTTTGTCTCATTAAAAAGGGAACTTAAAGACAGCCTGATTACACTGTACACATACCTCCGTGGTAAAATACACGGGTGTGAAATTTGCACAGGTTAGCTCTCAGCCCCAGCCATTGCTCTAAAAGCTTTTTTTCTCCGTCTGAATAATATGCTCATGGGGACAATCAGAGCAGCAGGCAAACTTCTGGTGCTCTGAATTACCCCCATGAGGGTCCTCTCTCTGGAGACAGAGCCCGGAGAGAGAGAGACTATTTCCCTGGGGTGCACTGACTACCATCCTGAATGCCTCCACAATTTAGCAGCTGACAGCTGAAAGCAGGAGGCAGAATTTCAAACAATGACAGCGATTAAGCTTGGGGAGTTTCTGTTAGGGAAGTGGCAGATCTCCTGCTATTTTTAAATCAAAGCTAGATGTCTCTCCGAAAGGTTTGCATTAGTCAAATACAAGGCATGATTCAACAAAAGGAAAGTTACTGGTCTCACTAAAGGAATGAGTGTCTGAAATGGAAGGGTTATTATTTAAGAGGGTGATCTAATAGCTCAAATAGCAAGGTGTTGTTTTATATGAGCAGTAAGAAATATGTAATAGTGTGGCTACCACTGAAAAATAACATAATTTCAGACTGCTCTTTGATTTACATTTTTGTTTCTTTCTGGGTCTAAAGGAGAAAAATATATCGTTGGTGAGAAGGTCAATTATTTGTAGTTTTAGATAGAACTACATGGCAATCAGAAGCACTGATAGGACCTGATGAGAGCAGTCCATGACATTTTGCCTCCTTGGCCTCTCTTTGTCTTCCTTTATTGAATTGCCTTGATTTGCATTTTCCTTATTTCTATTCTTACACCTACTAAAGAATTAAAACTTTGCATGAGATTCAGTATTGTAACAGTATGTTCCTGACAGCCCAAAATTAGGCTTTTTAAACTCTTAGTGGAAAAAAAAGGGAGAGCGCAGTAATCTTTAAGTTATACCCTACCTCCCTTTCCTCATTTTCTGTTAAAAAATTTCTGACCTGCCTCAAGGGTTGGAAGGATAGCACTGCAGAAAGGGCTTCTCAACGTGGACATTTTTTTTGTTTGTCTGTCTGTTCTTCCATATTAAGTAAACTTTCACACAAAATCACATAAACACAGGGTGCACATGCAGATATCTTGGATCATAATATTAAGGTGTGTTGAGATACCGGTTGCAGTCTTGCACTTAAATGCTTGCTCTCTGCTACAAGATAAAACAACTGAAATCAGAGGATGGGTTTAGATTAGATATTAGGAGGAATCTTTTTACTGTGAGGGTGGTGAGGCACCGGAACAGGTTCTTCAGAGAAGCTGTGGATCCCATCCCTGGCAGTGTTCAAGGCCAGGTTGGAGGGGGCTTTGAGCAACCTGGTCTGGTGGAAGGTGTCCCTGCCCATGGTAGGTGCCTGGAACCAGATGATCTTTAAGGTCTTTTCCAAGACAAACCATTCTGTGTATTTATGAATCCCACAGAGTGTATTTTGAGGTATAAAAGGGCTTGGTATAATTCTGGGCAATGCCGATGAACAGAGCCTTCTTTTCTTAAATCAAACTGACAGTACTTGTGAGAGGAATGTGTTGAAGACAGTGCTAGAAATATTCATGACGTGGAAAGATAAGGAAATGGGGGGAACTGAATAATCAGTTGTCAGCAAAATTTATGTTCTCTAAAAGAAAATTCATTGTCCAGAATTTCTTCCTTGGTTGGAACTTCATGTAAGGGAAAAAAGAATATAAATACACATAAATGTAATGGAAATATAGACAAAATTTAATTGCACTGGATTTTTATGAAAATATTCAGAACATGCTTTTAGTTTTGAATTACAAGAAATATGTTTTCTTTAGTGGTACTATATTGTTCTATATTGAATTAAAATAAAGAAGGTCCTCCAACTATATCAGGCTTCTTTCAATATACGCAGAAACCCAAGATTTGGCAGAAAAAGAGTGGGTGGACTGATGAAGGAAGGAAAGCAGCAGCAGAAAGGACTGCAGCAAGGAAAAAAGGTCCACCTGTGATATGGCAGAACTGCAAAAGTTTGAGCCCTATGAGTCAGAACAGGCAGTGACAGTCTCTGAGAGGAAGAAAGATAAAATTATAGACAGTATCATTTAGATGCAGCTCACAGAATCACAGATTATGCTGAGTTGGAAGGGACACACCAGGATCGAGCCCATCTCCTGGCCCTGCACAGGACATCCCGAAGAGTCACATCAGGTGCTTGAGAGCATTGTCCGAACACTTCCTGAACTCTGTCAGGCTGGTGCTGTGACCACTTCCCTGAGGAACCTGTTCCAGTGCCCAAACACCCTCTGGGTGAAGAGAAATCCTTAAATGGAAAGAAAAAATGAAGAGGCAGAAAAAAGGAGGAATGGGAACGTCAAGTTCTGTTCCAATGACAGAGAATTAAAAGGGAGGAGTTTTTTAGAGGTCAGAATAAGTTGTGTATTCTGAAAGAATATCATGGCATTTGCAGTTTTCGAAGTTTTTACCATCATTCGAGTTAGAAGAGCTTTGGGTTTAGCTCATGCCACCACAAATTGAGAACAAGGCCATCAAAGTTAATGAAAACTCACATCTATAAAGCATCCTGTGTTTGTGACATTTCAGTCAAAATGCAAATATCACATCATCAGTATTTCAACAGAGGTAAGATCAGAGAAGAAAAGTATCAAATTATATCATCAGTTCTTTCTTCTGCTACAGCCAAAATCTGTGATTAAACAAACACCAGATGAAAAGAAATTTTATACTCTGGAATTATTACTTTTCCCTGCCAGAGGTATTTTATTCATAGATTTTGTATTCTTTGCTGTCAAATATAGTCATTCTCATAAATGATCATCCTGAGAATTATGAATTCATTGGAGTCTTTTTTTCTAATATTAAGCATAAAGTAGACTTTATATCTTACTGAAGAATATTCCATCAAGAATGTGTATTCACTTGTTGTTTTCTCCATCTGAGAAACCAGAATATCTTTTTATTTTCTCTGGTGAAAGGTCAGAGTATGTGTGCCTAGTGTGGAGGAGTAAGAATAACTCCCAGTATCCTCTGTCAGTTCATCTGCTCTTCATGGGAGCTGAATGAATTGGAGGATAATGACAAAAGAGAGTGACCAGCTGTGGACTGGATCTCAGTGTGGCTAATTTCCACTAAGACCAGAAGAAAGTCTGCTGGAGAGTGGCTGTTACATATTGGGGCAGATATTTGTGCTTCCTACACAGTCCTAAGAGCATAAAATAGCTGAAAAATGAGCGTACCTGTGACAATTTTTACTGCCCTTTCAATTCAACACAATTGGCGTTATTTATGCTGGTGAGAGCCAGTCCTTTTGAATGTCCATCTGCCTCTAGTATTCATGAGAAACCAGGTTTATGAGGTTTTATCATCTAGTAACTTTGATGTTTTTATCTCATTCTAGTGAGTCATAGAAGTTATAGAAGTAGTTTTGCTGGTAGATTGTTAAATAAGTAAATATAATCCTGAGAGTTTAATATGTTACGGTAATGAGAATTACGTGCAAGTCATATACAAAAATCTATGTTGAAGGAAAGAACACGAATTGAGTTTTCCAGAGTAAGTATGAGTTTATAATGGATAAAATCCCAATGTAATTTCAATGGTTGTTGTTTGAAAATAGGAAAAAGCTCTGGCTGAGGAACTGTGTCCTTCATATGCATGAACTGTGTCCCTCGATTCTAATGAATTAACTGTGTACATCTATGAAATTTTCAGTATGTACCAAAGTCACCCACTTGAATATTCAGCTTCCATTTTATACCAAATCTGAAGCCAATTTAAAGGCTAATGCTGACAAGACTTCAGACAGGATAATGAGTACTTCAAAATGTCACCACAAACTAGTTTAATGTAAAGATTATCAAGAAATGTCATGTCTTCACAAGGAACAGAACTGAAGCTTTGACGCAGCGCATACAGGATAAGAGAATTTTTCTTTTAAAGGAGTAAACATTTCTCCTGAATGAATAAAGGGCTACTGAAATTTTTTTAAATGGTTGTGCAGGATAAATAAACAGGACTGAATGCGAAAAACAAGAGGCTGGTTATAAAGAAAGAAAAAATTCCTTGTAAGGAATACAGGATAATACAAAGAGAAACTGAGCAGACAAAAAAGTTTTAATCCCCCCTTTCTTTGTTTTTAATTCATCAGAAGAACCTGTTAAACAATTTCTTGGATAATTTTGAAATAGTCTGATACAGAAAAGGAGGATGAATATAAAATTTAAAAATCATATAAATATTATAATTGGCATAACAGCAAAACAAAGAAGGCAGGAGACAATTTTAGGTTAAATTATTCTCAGGATGGCAATAATGTGTTTCAGGTCTATGTTTCTAGGAGTTTCTATATTTACATATTAGACTATCTAGAATGGGAAAATTGTAAGCTGCATTTTAGGATTTGCATTGCCTAATAAAGCAGCTGGGTCCTTAGATAAGTGTTAGCAGAAGATTGCACTTTATATTAACTCCCTTACAACAAAAATGAAAAATATATCCAATGCCAGAACTCTATATTGAAGTATATAAACTGCTTCAAAACTAGACCAGTGTCGAAGAAGAAGAATGACAAAAGAAATAATAAGAATTGTGCATTGGTGTATAAACAGTCTGAAAAATTAGATTAATATGATAACATTGGCAGAAGAATTCTATCTAAGAAATCTAGAAGAATAACCCACATTTATGTTTTCAGTAAATTTAAGGAAGATGTCTGTGGTTACATTTGCTGAGAAGTTTTCAACTGCAAAACTTTTAGGAAAAATGTACTGAAAGCTCAGTCTCAATCTTGAAGATCACAACAAAATCTAGGCCCAATGGCTGGAAATAGAACTGTGGGAGGTTCAAACTGGAAATAACATCTACATGGGAAATTAGACACTGGAAGCATTTGTTGAGAGTTGCAGTATATTAGCACAAGAAATCATTAGATTAACATGGTCTAGGCTTTTAAAAGTATTAGTTTTCATTCAATAGAAGCTCCCTGTATTCACTGGGGGAAAAGTTTGTATTTTATGATTTTATGACAGAAAATCAGTTTAAACTATTACATTGGGCCTTCTGGCTTTAAAATCTGTGATCCAGATAAAAATCAGTTGCAGAAAGACACTTCATATGAAATCAGTGGATTTTAAAATTATTCATAATTTGGACCAGATATCTTAAGGCAGATATTTTCATGCATTTTTATCCACAGAGAATACTTATGCAGTGCATTTAATAAATTTTACGCTTTTGTAATAAGCAGTTGGAAACAACAAGGAAATCACCAGCATTTGATCAGCCCACCCCACACTGCTAACTTTCGGATATCACCGTATCAAATTACAGAATAAATAAATTTTCTTTAAATTATGTACAGCATGTATTTCTCATACTGTAAGAAACCCTATGTGACAAGTGTTATCCATAAGTAAGCAATGAATTAAGAGATTTTTGTGTCCTTTGAAATTGTTTCTGAATTATTCTGTGCTAAAATTAAAACCAGCATTTTTGAAAACTTACCTCAGGTCTTCTGAGAAATTAACTTTCATAAATATTCATGCAGGTTTTCACAATTATTTTTGTTTCTAAGAAATAATGGGCATACGAATTTTATATCAGTTTTGTTCAGGTACTTATTTTTTAAAGAGATACATTTAAAACAGCACAGTCCTGGACACTGAACATGCCCCATGTATATAATCAGAGTTTAGAGCTTCATTGCTGGCTTGCTTCATTGCTGGTTTGCTTCATTGCTGGTGCTTGTCTTAGCAAGCTCAGGGGTTCCCTCCATGAATGTCTGTTCCAAGCTTCGAGGATGGGATCCACAAAAACCCTGATCATCATCCCTAGTGTGATGTGTCACTGTGATGGATTATCTTAAAAACTGACATTTTCAAGGATACGAGTCCCTAACTGTGAGCTGCAGGGAGTGAAAAATTTTCACTCCTTTATCGGAGTGAAAAATCCATGTTTTTTCTGCTGGAAATATAGAATCATAGAATGGTTTGGGTTGAAAGGGACCTTAAAGATCATTTAGTTCTGAGCCCTCTGCCATGGGCAGGGACACCTTCCACTAGAGCAGATTTCTCAAAGACCCATCCAGCCTGGCCTTTGAACGCTTCCAGGGATGGGGCATTCACAACTTCTCTGGGCAACCTGTGCCAGTGCCTCACCCCCCACACAGTAAAGAATTTCTTCCTAATATCTAATCTAAACCTGCTCTCTGTTAGTTTAAAGCCATTATCCCTTGTCCTATCGCTACATGCCCTTGTAAAAAGCCCCTCTCTGTGTCTCTTATAGGCTCACTTTACACACTGGAAAGATTCAATAAGGTCTCCCTGGAGCCTTTTCTTTTCCAGGATGAGCCATCCCACCTTTCTCAGTCTGTTTTATTAGGAGAGATGTTCCAGCCCTCTGATCATATTTGTGACCCTTCTCTGAACCTGCTCCAACAGGTCCATGTCCTTCTTTTGTTGTGTCCAGAGCTGGACAAAGTACTTGAAATTGGAGTAGAGATGAAGAAGCACCTCCTTTGACCTGCTGGTCCTGCTTTTTTGGTGCTGCCTAGGCCCTTTATTTCAAATTACGAGCGATAAAGGAGAAAAGGGTGTCCAGTGTCTGCTCACTAGAGTGATGGTCTTCTCCTAAAAGGTGGCTTCAAACCTTTCCCAAGAGAGGATCAGTCTGATTCGTGGCACATCTCATCCCGGGCACTACTCTGTTGGATGTCACCCTGCTGAGCTGAGAAAAAACATCGTTATTTGGATGGTGGAAGCAGCAACCTTATGAGAAATTATGTCAAAATACATAGTGCAGAGAAACTTGGGCACATTTTATTATGGGTTTGTGGCATTTCTGACTGTCATTATTCGTCCATGTATAGAGATGGAAAAAGACTGTGTCAACTGAATTTATCAACAACTGACTTGGAAAAAAAAGATTGAAAGTATTTCACACTTTTAAATCCCATGGGGGGTAAAGATGTATTACTTTCCTTTTTGCTACATTTCACCACAACGCTCATCTGTATAACTTGCCAGTACCCTAGTGATCTAACCTGCATTTTGGTTTAAATGACCATTTACCCAGAAATAAGCTGATCATGTATACAAGCAGGAAATACGTGGGTTCCACTCTATTTGTAAATATATTTATACTGTAACTTATATTTTTGGACTTCTCTTCTTTGGTGGAGTCCTGCAATTGATTGAATGATATAATTTGCTGCTGTGGCTATTGAAAAATAAAATAATTGCTTTTCTTATGGAGAAGAAAGAACAGAAACATTGTGAGAAATATGTTCTTTGATATAAATATTAAATTATGTTTTTGTTTACAAGGTAGAAAAACATACAAGTACTTAATCAAACCCCAATACTGAGCATATGATTTACATGTTAAATGGATTAAACTCTCTAAAGTCTCAAAATTATGTATTTTGATAATGGGTTTAAATGGTGATTTATTTCAAAGTTAGAATTAATTATGGGCAACACTTTCCTAGAAAGTATAAATTTCTACACCTATTTGTGTGTTCATCTGTCTTTTGCAGTGTGTGCGCGCTTGATTTTAATTGATTTTCATTACAAAACACTGGATTTTCATTGTATATTATTGACTTGCCTTGATTTGATGGGGAAGGTGACAGATCATGCCTGATTGCTTCAGCACATCCTTTTTGTTCCTGTTTTGGGATATTACAACGTGAAGTGTCTGCATGTCTGCAATAGATACTGCAAGTCACATCAAATTTTGTGATCTGTTATTCAGAAGACTAAAAAATTCTAGCTATACTATGCATCTGTATGTAATGTAAGGTAAGAGATGCAAGACAAATAGGGTGAAATACTCAACTCATTGTGGAAGTCCTTTACAAGGAAAACAAACTGGATATAACCTCAGAAATTATAATTTCACTGAATGTTTCTCACGGAATAATGCTCCCAAACCATCCGATGTCAGCAAAGTTATTGTTTGTTTCAGACCTGAGTATGTTCAAAAGATAGTCCAGAACTTCACTGATCATGGATGTTCATGGTGAAGGCACTTAATGGGAACATGCTAATTATTGGCAAAGGGAAGCATCTATAATATTAGTAGCTCACTCGTATGATTAAATTTTCTTAGGAAATCTAAGGGAAGGACAGTTTGGAGTTGTGGATATATATCACAGTTCAGAGATTTCACTGAAATTGTCAAAATTCAATGAAATCTGAAGATTTAAAAACAAATTGAAAGTGTCTAAATCAATGGTACATTCTTAACTGGTTTGAATCTGGACAATCAATTTTGTGGCTGATATCATCCCACAGGCATCTCTGATACCGGATTTTTTTTTTTTTTTTTTTTTTTTTTGAAGGGCTGAAGTGGCAGTGCTGAACTGAAAAACTTTAAAAACATTGATGAATAATACAGAAAATGGCTGTGCAGAAAGTGCAAGGCTCAGCACTTGTCGTCTCTCAGTGAGGACAAATTGTTTGGATACATTTTTTGCCCTGAGGACCATGATGGTGATGAGCATAGGAACATGTTTTCCATCATTCAAGCCCTGCTCTTTTGCTTCAAATGCACTGTGCTGATATAAACTGAGTAACCTACTAGAAATATTACAAGAAGAGAGAAAAAGTGCAAGTCTTTTCAACAATTGCTCTCTTTTGCAGGTTGGAAAGAAAGTGGTGTTTCCAAAGCTGGCTCTCCTAAATGCACAGTCCTGTGTGCCTCTGTCTGTCACACATCTTTCTGTATCCCCACTAGGACATGGCTTTTTGAGAAAATTAACAGTTTTTTAGGCATGTGCAGTCAGTCCTGATTTGTTTGTGCAGTACATAGAGCACGCCTGCATTTGTGCCTAGTGAATCAGACCTGCAGCTCACATTCACCCGTCTGCCTTAGCTCTGCTGGCAGCTCTTCCTTGTGTGTGTGATAGTTACCTCTCCATGTGAGTGGCTTGAGGAAAGCTGCTGCTCCTCAAAATTGCAAGATTTTGAACATGTCAGCATGGTCTGCTTTCTGAGTAGGAATTGCACACCAAGCAGAAAGCAGGGAGAGGAAAAGAAGGAAGCTATACATATTCATCAATCCTAGGTCTCAGCAGTGCTTGGCAGGAGAGGAAAGAGGTTTGTTAGTTAATGTAGCAATTAGGCAAGGCACACCCCCCAGTAAACAGTTGCTCTCCAAGCTGGATGAAGATGCAGCCCTCTGCCCAAACTCGCCAGTTCTGCCACAGAGCAGAGCTTTTGTCAGGGAGAGACAGTGTTAAGCTGACCTCTGCAATCGTAAAATGCCTATAAAAGGAAAAACATTTTATGTTTCTCGGAGTCTTTGTGTGCAGAATAGCTTTCTGTGTGTGGTAAAGGAAATAGGCTCAGTATTCTGGAGGGGGTGAAAGGGGGAGGGGAAGTGGGTTGTTTTCTTACTGCTGTCATCTGAAGCAAGACATTTAGCTCATAGGAATTCATGCTCAATATAAGAGTTATGATGATTCATTTCATTTTGCAGGCCCTCCTCCGTCCAGGCTGCCAGACCACAGCAGCACACAAAGAAACTGCTTGTTTCAGAAAAGGAGAGACTTTTTAAATCTTATTTTTATTCATCTGATGTTTGTGATGCATACTTATGTCTATATCTGTATTCTAAACAGAATGGAGAAATCTTTTAGGAGCTATGTCATGAAATGCCACAGCATAAGTGCAGGGCACACACGTTTAGATCAGTCATCCTTCACTTGTTTTTCTTAATGCCTAGTGAGGGATGCTGACAGAAACAAAAATGATTGCCCCCAAAGAGCCATTGAGGTCAAATTACAGACAGCCCCATCCTACAGAGCACAAAGGGATAACATTTCAATAGAAAGAAAGCAAAGTGAGATGGAAGAGAACCATATTGCATGTATGTTCCCAAAAAAGGTGTTGTTCTATGCAGCTCCTGTCACGTCCTGTCTGGATTTTAGCTTCACTGATTGCTTTGAGATATGCAGTTTGAAGGGAAAAGCATACTAGAAATGCGTGGTGATTCCAGAAGAGATTTCTCAGACACCTATCTTGCCTTACGAGATGCTCAGCTGGCAGCAGCTTGGCTCGTCAGAGTGGGAGCAGCTTGATGTGACTGCCTGCTGGCTGCCAGAGGCTCTTCCCTTCCAGGAGAATGGGAGTGGCTGCGGAATGTCTAACTGAGCATCAGTCACTCTATGAAGGAACCTATATGGCTGCACTAAGCAGAGCAGGAGCCTTCAAAACCACACTTCCACAAAGAAAAATGGCCAGAAGAAGGGCTGTCTCCAGTGCGTAGCATTTTTTCCCAAATCATTCCTTTCTAGGGATAATGATGTTTATTTGTGAAGATCTCTCTACTGGTGCCCGGAAATAGCCCACATATGTGGAACTCCAGGACTTGCTATGAGAAAACAACCCACTTTTGGTAGAGCTTGTAAGGAAAATTGAGGGCATGTATTTTTTCTCAGTTGAAAAGTCATCACTGTACATTCCTGCTTCTGCAGAAATTAGTTGAACAAAATCATATATTTCATGTGATGCTCTGAGATGATGAAGTTATTGATCTGTTTGCTGGGGTATACATTCAAAAAAATAAAATCCAACTAAATGACAAGTGATTGCCAGAGTTGCTTTTTCGTAGCTGCAGTTATAATGCACATTATGAATCACAAAGTGCTGGGTGAATAGTTAGAGGATAAGTAACTTGCTCAAAGTCACACAAGATGAAAAGAAGCCAGGCAACCCGGTCACTGTGACCTGTCCTAATCCAGTCTCATTTTTATTTCTGTTAAGAAGATCTGATTGCAAATTAAAGCTTTGATTGCAGCAGGAAATAGACTAACTGCCTTTTCCCTCACCACCCTGATGACTTTGATTGTGTTAATGTTAAAAAGAAGCAACATGTGCAGCCTCTAAGAGTGACAGAAACCAATTCTCTATAAAGCTGTATTCCTTTCTTTTCATTCTGTGAATTCTCCAATGAGAAAGGAGGAGAATTTTGGGATGGCTATACTCCCACGGAACTCTTCACAAAGGAAGAAAATGTGAAACCAAAACTTCCACTAAATGAAAATTCAACTGTTTCCCCAGCCTAGCAGGGAAGGAATATGCCCAGTCTTTCGGATTGTTCCATGGTTGTGAGACCAGAGGTTCTTCTCGGGCTTTAGTCTGGAGATAACAAGTTCTATCCTGAGTGCTGCCTCTCACTGAGGTAATGATGCCTCCCGTTCCAAGATATTTCAGGGCAGGGAAGCAGAGTTTAGCAGGCCCGTATATTCAGTTTTTTGCCACCATATTTTAATAAGTGTAAGTGTTGTAAGTCCCCCTTTAAGACTAATGAGAACATTTAATTAGGTGTAATTAATTGGGGGGTGGGGGGAGGGCATCATCTTCCATTAGTGTTCCAGATCATTCTTGCCATACAGGACACTGCTAAGCTATGGCATTAAATGTTAAAGCAAAGCTGTTCATTAGGAGAATGCAGAAAGGCAGATGAATGTTTTATCCATGGAGTCTAAGGATAAAATAAAGACAGTCGACTCAATTCAATGCCCTGTATAAAGCAAGAAAAGATTTGGGGAAACACAGTCTTAATTGTTATATTTTCTGTGTTTTAATATTAAGTTGTATTCACTGAATTCAATGGTTTCAATTTTTTGTTAATCATGAATGATGTTGATGTCCATATTGCTTTGTCAGACCAGAAGCAAAAGAAGGGAAAATAAGAGCATCAGACAAATTTCTACATTTCTCCTTTCTTTATCTTTCTTTCTTTCCTTCTTTATTGGCCAGGGAGTAATTGTTTTTAGACTAGGATGAATTTAAATGTAAACTGTTTTCTTCTTCTCATTGGTTTTTAGGATTACAGTGATCGGTAACTCTGGGATTTTGCATGTAACTTTTCCTAAATCCTCCATTCAATAGAACTTCTAAAAATGTCTTGTCCATTTTAGACAAGAAAAGGGTAAAGAGTGATCAGGCTTTGGAACAACCAGGGAAGTAGTGGAACCACCTGAACATGTTCAAAAAAATGTGTAGATGTGGCACCTGGGAACGTGGTTTAGTGGTGAGCACTGCCGCGATTCAATGATCTTTGAGGTGTTTTCTAACCTATATGATTCTATGATTCTATGATTTTTTTTATTGCAGGGAAGGTAGGACAAAGTTTGTTTTCCCCTTTAATCTCTATTAAATGATTTCTTATGCACCTGGTGTAATCAGAAGGAAAATTATATTGCACATGGTGAAATTCCAGTCTTAGGGTGGCAAATGGCAGGATTTCTGTTTATTCTAACAGACAACTTTTAAACACCGCCAGGCTTTTGATCAATTTCTTTTAAATTTAAAAAATCATCCCAATCCCTTCTCAGCAGAAGGATATGTAGCTGAGCATGTCCTGCAATATCTGTCATGTCTTCTCCTACAAAGAGTGAAAGCAAATGCTATGGTTTTTATGCAAATTCACATACATATTCCCTCTCAGAACATGGAAGAGCTAAGGGCAAGTGTGGAAGAAAAAAGCTACATTTTTTTTATAGTTTTGTGATGATCTTTGTCTCTATCTCTCACAATCTCTCCCCAGTGAGAGCACCAAGTACACATATTGTTGTTATAGACAGACGTTTGCCCTGTTATCTAGCCAAAAAGAAAAGGGATTTATGACCTCGGGCAGTCATTGTCAGGACGCAGAGTGCATCCTTCTCATGGCAGTGTTAGGGAGCTGAGTGGAATTGAGTACAGGGTCAGCTCCTCCCAGACATGAACCATTGTGGGGCAGGTGTGATGCTCCTCTCCCTGGGGGGCTGCTTTTAAGCTGAAGGGATGCAGCACGAGCAGGGACCAGCTGTGCAGCAGCTGTGCCTGCATCCAGCCTCCTTCATCCTTGATGCTGACCCTGACCTGCCAGCTTGGCTCCCCAAGGCCTCCCTCAACACTGCGGGCTTGATGGGACAGCACATGGGACAGCACTAGACAGCACATGTAATTGCTGTGCCTGGACCTATTTTTGACCCAGACTGCCTGTTTCCTGTCCATTCTTTGTTTTTGACACAGCCTGGGTGCCAGCAAGGCTGTCTCAGCTGTGCTACATGGTTGCAGTCCCCCCAAAAAGCCTATGAAAATAAGAGCCGGGGTCCTAAAAAAGAATCACTGCCGTCTGTACTGGGAGGGACGCTGCCAGCTCAAGAGCTGGAATATTGCTGCGGCTAATGTTTGTCAGGAAGGCACCATCAGGGTAGTAATCAAAACCAAACCCAGTCCCTCCTGGCTCTTCTGCAGTGTCAGGGTCCATCTGGGTGGCACAGATCCCAATAAACAGCCAGCAATAACGCAGCATCTTCTTTAAGGCCCAACAGCTTTGGTTGTTCTCCAGGAGCATGCAGGGGCATTTGAAATACTGGCATGCTGCAAGGAGTAGGAAAGAAACAGCAAAGTCCTTAGGAGAAAGGCTGTCAGGTATTATTGCAGTGAAGCATCTCTCCTGGGACTGTTTTCCTTCTGCCTTCCTTCCTCCTACCTGTGGCTTTTCAGCATGTCTAACATTTGCAAGTTTGAGCTGAGCTAGCTGGATAATGGCTTGCAGAGCCTTCCTCAGAGGTGCAACATAAAGAGATGGAAAAATGAGGATTACAGAACTGTGTAGGTGGCCATAGCAGGAGAATGCTACAGAGACACATACCAGGGGCAGAAATACCTCTGGGATTCAATAAAACAAGAGTTTGACATTTAGTTTGGTTCTTGATTAAAAAAAATATTTTCTCTCTTAGTTCCAAACAAATCTTTTCATCTGTTTATTTCTATTGTAAGGTAGGCCAGGATTTCTCCACAGAAGTTATGATTGTTACTAAATACAGGTGTTGCAAGGACATTATTCTTGCCAGTTGTATACAGACCCTATGGAGTATGAATTATTTCAATCTTTCAGTTGGTGAAAGAGCTGATGTTTCTATGTTCACAGGTGAGGGTGACTGTCACAGATTTGTGTTCTGCTGTCTTACTGCTTTTCTTACAGGCTTGGATAAACCAGTTCTGAGGCAAGAGCTGCCCTATCACAGTTTTCAACCTGGTGTATTAAATGGTCACCAACTGCAAATTTCTTGGATAGTAATTCTGTGAACTAGCTGCTGATGAACTGAACACCAGCAGATGGCTCAGGGTACAATCCATTACAGCTGCTTGAAGATAAACTATCCTTATTCATGGCTCAGAAACTGGGTCTGGGGAATCTGTCTTCAGAGCTCCATATATGGCCTCAAAACTACTCATGTCAGAACTATTCCAGGTGGGGGGAAAGGCTAGAGGGCGCAGGAATTTTAATGATGTACAATGTGGTAGATGGATTTTTAAGTTTTTTTGTATAACCTGTGCTATTTGCTTACATTCTAGAGTTACCCTGCTAAAACAGGATCTTGCCATTTTTCTTTCTTGTTCCCGCTTGGCAGCTATTGGATCAAGTATGCAAAAGTTAGCCAGTACTAGACAGAATGATGGCTGGCTGTTGCCTCAGTCCACACAAAATAATCCTCTCCTCTTTATTTTGATTTCCTGGCATAAAAAGATCTATTCTGTTAATTCTCATTCTGCTATCAAGTATTCAGTTGAAGAACTTACAGTTTTGAAAGGGTTCGGTCAGCTGTCCATTTTTCACAGCTAGTTGCCTCTCTTTATAAGCAATTTTTTTTCCCTTCCTGTGAATCATTATTTTCATTACTGCTGCTTTTTGCCTTTAAAATGCTCATTTTCATCCCGTTTCCAAATTCTTACACACAATTTAGAAAAACAACCTGACTGTTTAGACTGTAAAGTTTTCATGACTTCTGTTCTAACATCTGCTATAGGAAACAATGATCAAAATACTTCTATCAGAAAAGCTTAGGCCTGTTTAGCATTCAAACAAGTTGGTGCTTTTTGAACAGAAGTGCATGAGTTTTCATCTGACATTTGCTCAAAATTCAAATTTATCCACAAAACAGCAGGACATACCTGAAAAAATATTGACAATCTTTTTTGACTTATCAAAATACCTTGACAGAGAAGTTCATGGTAAATTAATAATGCTTGAAAAGAAAAAACACACATACGGTAGCATGATTGATCCAGTGGAAGTCAGGTCCCCTGAGTTGTGAAGGATCTGTGCATTAGCAAAAGGGTTTTATACAGCAAATAATATTTGTTGCATAGCAAAGTTTTTAAAACAAAGATAGCTGCATTGTTGAAACTGCACCGCAGAAGAACAGTCAAGTAAGACTACACTCAAATCTTGTAGAACAACCTTTCAAGAACATGGTGTGAGATATAAGCCTTGTGATGGTCACATGGGCTAATTTTCTAAAAATTTTCTTGCAATTTAAGGCCAACTTATGTTACATGGCAATAGAGATATTTCAGCATCCTTGACCACTGGCTTATCACTTGCCAGGAAGGTAGATGTGGCTTTCATGGAAGAGCATCTCATTAAAATTCACTCACCTGTCCTTCTGCTCCAGTTAGGAGGGAAAGAAACAGGTAGTGCAATCCATATCCTGTCCTACCTGATATATATCCACTAACCAACAGACATCTGAATTGCTGAGCACTATACTTGGCCCTATATCTCTGTTCCTTTTCCTGTCTACACTTGATTCCTTTCCTTATCAGAGATTTTGCTTCAATCACTTGTTTTAGTGCCTGTACAGTTGATCACAATAACCAAATCACATCACAGTTCTGACCTGCACAAGTCCCTCATCTCTTTCACATATTCTTCCTTTAAACTCATTTCTTTCCAGAATTAGCTCCAGCAATAGCTTATACACAGCATATGCTAGCTAGATGTTCCATTTTTGTGCTGGCTTGCAAGCATGCATCTATGGTAGGTCATAGCACTTTGGAAAGGACTGTGTGGTCTTATGACACTGCATGAACGTTAGTGCTAGCATGAAATCCCATCTTGCTATGTAAGAAGTACTGGCTGTGTGATTCATTTTTTGTCTTGCTCACACAGGCTGCCTACAGCCTGACTGCTACCACAGGGTTCTTAATTCTTCCAGTACCACATCCAGAAATGACAGACCAGAGGAAGATCCCTGGCATAAATGCTTGTTACTTTAGCCTGTGCATAACTTTGTTCTGTCTTCATTACTACTCCATAAAACACATCCATGCTGTCTCCAACCTTCTGTCCTATCTAACTACTGCATGACAGCATAAGCACCTTCAGCCACTCCTGCCTTGACTTTTTCTGCTTCCCCATGACAGAACTCCATTGATATCATGTGAAATGGCAGTTCTTGTTCATGCTCTGCACACACCTCCAACATTTCATATTTCCTCAAAGGTGTTCAGAGGGCACCAGGGAGCCCTCTGTTGTTAACTTCATGCTGGCTCTTCTCTCATGGTCACCCCTGTCCTACCAAGTATTTGAATCTTCTCTTGCAATTCTCCACCTATACATACCACAGATAAAATGAAAGTTTCATCATTCCAAGGGAGCTTCTCAATTTTGTCAGCACAGTGAGCACAGCTTTTGATTTGCTTCAAAGGGAATAATTCAGTTGCAGGCATTTATGTGTAAGCGCCTATAGTGGATATGACCAAATGTGATGTGAGTGCCTCAGGTCCCATAGTAGATGGTGGACATTTGGTAACTGGTCCATGGAGTTGAGAAAATTTCCCATCTGGTCATGTGCATGATTTCCTAGGCTTGGTTGACTTTATTGATGGAGCAGAAATAGGAATGAATAGTCTTTCAATCTCAATACGCAACTAAATGGGTTTCAACAGGAGTGGAAAAAATAATTTACTGTATGTAGATTTGAGTAGTCCACTGGCAAGATGAATGCTTATTTTATTTCACCTACTGATGTTCTAGGCTAATTGTGGGTTTGGTGACAGCACATGCAGCTGCTGTTTTGATATCCTGAGCTAAGCCAACTGCTCTGAGCTCCAACATTTTACGTAGCAGCACTGATTTGATTTGTGGGGCCTTAAGTTCTGGCACACACATTAAAGGAGGTGATTTGGGCCTTGCTAAGAGCTGAACTACAACTTGAATTGTTTATAGTTCTCTGACAGCTCAGGAGACTCTGATGATTTTCACCATCTGAGAAACTTGCATTACACTTCTCAAAAAGACTGTCTTTCCAAAACAGACAGCCCTGACAGACATTGTTGATGTAGGGTTACAATTGTCTGTCTGACTCATAGTTAAAAGATCTGCCAAACAGCATATTTTTGGTGCAAAATACTTATATCTGCTAATGTAGAAATAGATCGTATTGTCATCCAAGTTATTAATATCTGCAAAGAAGCCCAAACACTGGGAGAAATCTAACTCTCTATACTACTTGATTCAGCTTGGCTGAAAATGACAGATTTTAGAACTGTTATAAAACTGAAGGCATTGTACTGGCCCCTCTGTAGGATAGAATAGAATATATTTAGGTGCTTTCTGGACTAGGAAAATAAAACATACTTCAAAAGTATTAGCTAATGTTTGTTACTGCTCTTCTTTCCTTAAATATTGTCAGAGACAATGTTAGCCAAGGACTATATTAATTATATTTAGGTAGTATTCCATTTCCTCAGTTTGGACAGGGCTTTAGAAAAATAAGAATGTTAGCAAGCCTTTACATGAGCGGTAGAATATCTGAAGTTTGTTTGTTACATATTTGTGTGCAGCAGTTGGCTTTGTATTAGTTTCATACTATCAGCACTCAAAAATGGCCTGTTTGGAGGGCTTGGGATCCTTGTGATCAATATTAGATGAGGAGAGACCTCCTTCAGATGGACCTTTCCCTCTGCCAAGAAACACACAGTACTTTTCTGTGCTGTTGTCTGTACTCATGAAACTTTAAGGAACTGTGAGACCTTTCCTGCAGTGTCAGAAGTGGCTGAAGGTGGAAGAAGTGACAGTGTAGGCACACAGGCACACACAAATATTAAAGAAAGGGTGATGGCCTAAAATTTGTCATCTGTAAAGCAGCCTAAAATGAATCATAGAATTATTTATGTTGAAAAATATCTTTAAGATCACAGAATCCAAGTGTAAACCCAGCACTGCCAAGTCCAACACTAAACCATATCCCTCAGGGCCATATATTACCTGGAAACAACCTCTTCCATAGGCAGTAGGCACCCCCAATACTTCTTTTGTAATGAATGGTTCAACACGTGCACACAAACTGCTGTTCAGAAGCGGCTGACAGGATCTGCTCCTTATGACTCTGTGTTTTACATTCTTCAGCTGTGTATTGTTATAAACAATAGCAAGAATCAGAAAGGGGATGTAATGCACGGAACCATCCTCTGATGACTGTCAGTCATATTTCAGCCTATGAAGCAGGGGAGCACTTTCACATGTCCAGAAGGATGGGCAAGTGAGCAGGCAGCAGCAAACAGAACAGATAAATTGGATTGTCCAAATATTTGCTGTATTTGTTGCAGATATGGATCTTCACGTGCTTTTTTGATAATGAGTTCCAGATTTTGTTCAGATTTCCATCTGCTTTGCCCCCAGGGGGCAAAAGGAGTTCTCAAACCAACCGAAGCAACAAGTGGTTGGCATAACTGTTCTTTTCCAAAATGTGAAAAAGTGTCTGTCAAGAAATAACTGCTTCTATACAGAATGAGTGGAACTGCAGGATATGAAAGGCTTTGAATCTCATGAGAAGAAATGCTATGCATTTTACAATTGCATGGAAGCAGTAGTCTTGCTTGTCACTAGGAAAAGATCTATGAATCTTATCCTGGTTCAATAAATATGAAGTACACAAAAATAATCAACGAGAGGATTACAGAGATGACACTAATACTGCCCCTCTCTGGTGCACTAGTGTCCTGCTCACCTTGCTGGAAAATCAAAGTCCCTCACTCAACAAATCTTTACTTTTGCTACTCACAGAGTAGTATGTTCAAAAGAAAAGGGAATTAGAATACAGTCACCTTTCTGGTACTTTCAATTTCCAGGAGGTGGGAAAGAGCAGCAATGAAGACCAAAGAAGGGCAATGAAGCTGCTGAATGGTCTGGAGCACAACTGCTATGAGGAGAGGCTGAGGGAAATGGGTCTGGAGAGGAGGAGACTCAGGGGGGACCTTATCACTCTCTATAGCTGCCTGAAAGGAGGGTGCAGCAAGAGGATTCAGTCTTTTCCCCCCAAGTCAGAAGCAACGGGACAAGAGGAAATGGCTTCAAGTTGTTCCAGAGGAGGTTTAAATTGGATATTAGGAGCAATTGCTTCACCAGAAGGGTGATCAGGCAGTGGAATTGGCTGCCAAGGGAAGTGGTAGAGTCACCGTTCCTGGAGGTATTGAAATTATGTGCAGAAGCAGCACTGAGTGACATGGTTTAGTGGTGGACTTGTAATGTTGGGTTCATGGCTGGACCTGATGAACTAATTGTTTTTTCCCAATCTAAATAATTCTATGATTCCATGAACTCTAACTGATGCTCCCATAAACAAGAAAAGGTTATTAAATCTGAGCCTTCTGTGTCTGGAGAGAGTTACTCTAATGGCTGGGAAATTGTACAGGAGCAGCACAAGACTGTTGCTATACTTAAACAATGTGGTTTTGCAGATTAGGTGTTTGTAATAAGGTGGGGGTAAATTCTAATTTTGCTTAATGAATTTAACCTTTCAGGGGTCATAAATTAAAGAGATCCTAAATATTACACCCAGGGAGGACTTGAGCATGAGCAGTGGCTGAACTGGCTGGAAGAGGTTTTAGGGAAGAACTCTAGCGAATTTTACTGCGTTAAAAATAGCATCTTGGTGTTAGAGAACACTCCTTAATTTCAATTCAGCCTCAGTTAAGGCAGCATTGTGAATCAAAAAAATTACTTTGATTTTCTTCTTTTTTTTTTTTTTTAATCCAAAATAGTCCGATATGGAGCTACCTCAGATATATCTCCTAAACTTGGGAATCCAAATCATGTTGCTAACAAGAAGAAAATGTTATTTGTTATAGCTTATATATTGTGTCATCAGCCCAGTGACAGTCTAAAAAGATAACAAATCAGTTACTTTATGAAGAAAACACTTTTCTTTGCAGAACCCACACTTTCTTGTAGCCAAACAAAGTCCAGCAAAAATTGTAAAATAATAAATATTGCACCTTACCTTCAGTTCTGGCTGAATGCTTTAGGCTGGAGTTCAAAGCAGCCACTGCACAGTTTTACAAAAATTGCTTTATAAACTTGTTAATTTGTAACTCAGTACCCATATTCTATGGTGAGCATATATTTCTTTTGAGATCAGAAGCACTATTACATATTGATGCTTCATGGTTCTGTCTCCAGAGATGAAGGAGTTTTCTTAAGTTTATTGGATTCAGTTAGGTTCATAACCCAGACAGAACCAGCTCTGGCAAAATTTCCTCTGCCTTATGTTCCTTATTTAGTAAATAGAACCTGCAGTGTGCATTGCTATCTTCTCTTAAATCTTTGGCTTTGCTGGACAAAGCTGAAAATGAGATATATAGATCAGATGAACTCGGAAGAAAAAAAAAAAGAGCAAGAGAGTTGCTGCTTTTGGAAAGAAGCAAAAATTGTTTTTCAAGCCAAGAAGCTCTGGCTGTTAATAGCAGCATTAAATATCTGTTGAAGTTTTGTGGAAAGCTTTGCAAGGTATTTTGTTTGTTTGTTTTTTTTTAAAAAAGAGCCTAAGCTTACATTATTTGTCTTCCTAGAAAAAATAAGACTGAACAAACAGAAATATAGCACTGTGTATATGTAGGAAATCTTGCAGTTAACTGAGGTGTCTTTTACATTAGGCAGGTAGTACAGATTTAAGTCAAGTCTGTAGTGCATCGCACAGTGCAACATGGTTCATGAATAAGAACTCTTGCAGCTGTAGCCCTTAGTGCTGCATAGGGTAAATCCCCTGCCAGATAAGTATTTCTTCCTGCACAGATGCACATGGCTTAGACATACCATCCTTGCATCTGTCCTTTCCTGGATCTAGCCACCAGTCCTTGGTGGCCTCCTCAGTTACTGCCCATTTTACATATCATTAAAACTAGTAATATGTATCTCTGTACATATTCACAATGCGTGGACTTAGAAATTTTGATTGGGTTTTAGCTGATTTAAATTTACAGACCTCACTTTCCTCCTTCATCCTGTTTAGGTAAACATACTGACACTGAGCCTGCCTTTAAGTGACCTCTTAGAAATAGTCTGCAGCGTCCAGAGATCCCTGAATGCTGCCTGACTGTAAAAAGCATAGAGAAAATAAGCCCTATTTCCATACTAAAAACCCTGGGAATAAAATGCACTACAACAATGTCAAGTGTCCTGCTGTTTGATGGCATGTCAGAAAGACTTTTTCTAAATTCAAAAAGACAAAAAAGCAATGGTAGGAGAAGCTGTAAGTGTAGGATGGTCTTTCAAATCATATATCTGCCTGTCTAATCCACAGAACATCTGCAAGTGCCCAGTACAAACCTAGAAGGAATATTTAATTTATCTGAGGCTTGTATATTACTGTGCATAGCTATTCTAAAAATACGCGTCTGCAGGCAATTTCATCCTTCATGGGAAATTTCTCCTGAAAGCTGAAGAAAAATGGATTTGAGAAGATCATGTAACTTTATACATAATCATAGTGGGAGCAAGCACATGCTGAAAGAATAGCTCAATGCTACAGGCTTCTGATGGCAATAAATTAAGAAAAATCCTGGAACATGAGATGCAGTATTAGTCCCTTAGTAATGTTCTATTTTTGTTTCTTAGCAGTTACGTATGTCTATGCCAATCTGCTCTTGAAAAGTAGATTTAAAACCACACAAAACAGAACCAAGCAGGTTGTGATTCAAAGGTGTTTTGAGTAATTTATAGATTAGATTTTCCAGCAGTTACAGCCACGAGGCAAAACTGTTTCTAGTCATTTAGCAAGGCTTTTATGCATAAAATCATAGAATCATATTATGGGTTTAGTTGGAAGAGATCTTAAAGATCATCTAGTTCCAATCCCCTGCCACAGGCAGGGACATCTTCCTCTAGACCAGACTGCTCAAGGACCCATTCACCTGGCCTGGAACACTTCCAGGGACAGGGCATCCACAACTTCTCTGGGCAACCTGTGCCAGCATCTCACCATCGTCACAGCAAAGAATTTCTTCCTAGTATCTAACCTAAATCTACCCTCTTCCAGATTAAAGCCGCTGCCCCTTGTCCTATCACTGCACACCCTTGCAAAAAGTCCCTCTCCAGCCTTCCTGTAGGCTCCTTTTTCGTACTTAAATCAACCTTTTACAACTAGAAGGCAAAAAGACACATAGATCAACTTTAGGAAACTTAAGTCCAGAGTCCCTGCTTATGAATCAGCCTAGTACCAAAGACTTTTTAATGGGGAATGACTCATAAGAAATCTCTAAGGATTGACTTCACTGACTTAGAAATATAGATATAAGTGAGAGCCAGGAAGCCCACGGACTGTCTGCATGCTTTAAAAATTGAGTCAGCAGTCTCTGATAAGCTGAGTGTGTGTCATGAAATTTCAGGCTTTGATCTGTAGCCTTATGAATGGATTTCCTTCTTTCCACCTCCTAAATATGAACTCCAAGATGCAAGCTAAATATCTGTAGCATGAACCAGTGGAAAGTTTAGTGAAGGGTAGAAGGACTGGAGTACTCAAATGCCTTATGTTTTAGGATTTTTAATGCAGCTCTTGGTTTGACTAATCTTACTGCATCTCATTCTTCTTATTAAAAAATCAGATTCCCGGAGGTGTTGTCTTCCTTCTTCAGCTGAGTTTTCTCCCATTGGTAGAAAATCACATTAAAAGAAAGAGTCCTGCCTCTGAATTAAACTCTTTCTAAATACTGTGAAATTCTGGCAGCAGCATCTTGGAACTTAAGAGCCACTTTGGAAGAGTAAATATTTTTCTTTTATAAAGTACAGGATTGCACCAGTGTTAGAGGTATGAAGGCTTTCGGGAAGCTGGTCCTTACTGAAGTAGAATCAGGAGGATTTTCAGTCTTGCTTCCCTTACAGGCAGGTTATCTTTTATGGTGCATGCATTTAATTTTAAATATTGTAAATGTAGTGAAACATATGAGAATGAGAGGTCAAAAGAGTGTTTACAGTCCTGAATCCTTTGAGATTTTCCATAAGGATGTATTTTAGGCACTGAAAGTCATGGTAACAATGCTAAGAGTAAAGTGCTCTGTTAGATCTGTGCCTAGATATATTTTGTGCTGGCTGAAAAGAAGTATTTCATTTATATGAAGAAATACACTTAGAGATACTCAAGGCTTTCACTTTTCTGAAACTGAAACTCCTAAATATGAGTACCTCTGCTTGACTGATTGGAGTAGGCTTCAGTGCAGGCTTTGTGCAAAAGCAATTTTTCTAGGAAATACCTCTTAAAGAAACAGTGGTAGAATGTTTACTAGATATGTCTTCTGCTGCTCTGCGCTACTGTACTGATTTAAGCTGCTTTGAAAATGCCATGCTGGGGAGCTTTGGGTACCAACTACCAATACTGGTAAGGCAGGATGAGACACGCTCTAACACTACCATAAAAACTAGGAATCCACAAGGAGCCTTGATGCTCCTTTGAAAATACCAGCCTCCGTCATTCAAGTCACTAGATTTTTACTTGTGTTTTTTTTAAAACAATAAACATGCTATGTATCCCATCTGCCTTGAGCCTGTATGTCTGTCGTAGGTCTTATAACGCACATACTTTTCTATTTTTGACAATTTTGTTTAACTTTGGTGTTCAATTAAATGCATCTATAGGTAAAAGGTGTCAAATCTCACGTGATCCTGTGGATGAGATTCTTCTGGTTTGACTCTACACATACACAGCTGAGAATTTAAATATCTGTATTTGGCCATTTTGGTTAGAGGGTCTTTACTGCCTATGGGAAGCAGAAGTATACTATTCTGCCTACTTTCACTGTACATTTTAGGAAGAAATGATTCACTCCTTTTAAGGGCATCTTTCTCTCTGTTGTAGATAACTACACTGCCAGCTTAATTTTACCATTTATCCTATGTAGTTTATGCATGTTTGTTCTTCTCTGACTCTGGATACATATTCTTTTTCCTTTTAATGATGTATTTTCTTCCTCTTGCCTCTGGCAGCAGTCTTTACAGAGCTTGCCAAACATATTTTAGTGTACTCTGTCTTGTAGATGGGGTCTTGTCGATATAAAGCATTTTCCATGGGACAGACTTTTGTAAACTGAACAAAATGTGAGGTCCTTTCCAGCTTCCAACCACTTAAAATTTCAGGTTCAGAAGCAACATTTTTTTTGTCAAGAAGGGCAAGGAGTATTCCAGAAACTATAGGCCTGTCCATCTCACTTCAGTGCCTGGTAAAATCATGGAAAAGATTATTCTGGGAAGTATCGAAAAACACCTGGAGGAAAAGGCAGTCATCATTCACAGCCATCACAGCTTCATGAGAGGAAATTACTGCTTGTTGAACCTGACTTCCTTCTAACCCATCTACTTCATCTTGCAAAGCCAGTTGATGTAATCTGTCTGCACTTCAGCAAAGCTTTTGATAATGTCTCTCACAGGATCCTTCTGGACAAAATGTCCAGCCCACAGCTGTTCCTGTTATCAGTGGTGGCCCTAAGGTGTCACCTTATGGTGGCCCTAAAAAGCCTGCAGAAAACATGTATGGGGTGGGGAAGGTGGGAAACACAGGTCTCAGCACTAAAACTATTAAATCCGTTGGTCTTTGCCTGAGACTGCTTCTATTTTGTGTACACTCCTGATTCCTCTCCTACCTTTAGATCTAGAAAATTGCTTTCAGAAAATGGCCTTGCCATGGAGTGCCTTTTGAGAAGCACATATTTGATTAGAGTAACATCATAAATATCATAAAAGATAATAATGAAAATCATACTGAGAGCCCTTCCAGATCATCTATTGGGTCAAAAGCTTAAACTACTCCCAACCGATAAATGTTCAATTCATATTCAAATTTTCACTTGAATACATAAAAATTGTGAAAGAAATGGGCAATTGCATTCTCTTTAACAGAATATTTCCATTCACATTCACACACAGAATGTATATAAAATAATAGAATTGCAGCATATGAGATCCCTAATAACCTTAAATTATAGAATTCTTTATGCATGGTATTTTTCCTGTGTGAAGATGAATTTAAATTAATATTATAATTAATTTAAACAAAGGAATTATTTAACATGTTCTTTTATGCCTAATTTTCATGAATAAGCATTTTAGGTGGCCCAGACTTTTGCAAATAATAAGTAGCAGCTAATTTGTTTAGTTAAAAGCTGTGACTAATTAATTTTTAACACTGGAAACAGATATTCCAAACTAAAGCACAACATTCAAGGAATATATCAAAAGATATATATATGTGTGTTATTTTAATTTTGTTACAGTTGAGGATAGAGGGCCTTTTGGAGCCTGCTTCTCACAAAACATATCCCTGTATATAAACATAATCTACATAAAAAAACTTTACAAGTCTCATCTTTATGTTAGTGATACATCTTTCATGTACAGACATACATGTAGGCTTCTTGATTAAAACATTTCATGGACACAGGGATTAGTTCCCAAAATCTGCATTTTTCCAAATTAGGTTTGCAAAAGACTGTTAACTCAATTATTGGTGCAATGCATGAGTTTTTTTTAATTTTTGTCTTTAAGAAGTTAGTTTGAGGTTTTAGTGTAAAAATTTGGTGAACAAAAAACCATCTTCCAATATTGCAATACTGCTGAGCTGATTGTTGTCAGAGCAAGGTGTGGAGGCACCAGAAGGCACCAGAACTATTTCACTCTTTCCAGAATCAGAATTATTTTGAATCCCATCACCAAACACAAGCAGCACAGAGGGTGCAGAAAAGACTCCCCAGGAAACCATGCTCAAACAACTATGGGATGAGTTTCAAAACAGGCTTTTGAAACAAAGCAATTATTGTAGGGAAGAAAAAGATACTGCACTTACTGAATGTTAAAAAGATTGAAGGATGTTCAGGTAAGAAATCTTCTGAACATTATGAAAAGAATCTACTCTAGTAAAATATTTACTCTGGCTTTGGAGTTAGGGGTTTTAAATTTAAATTGCATCTCTGTGGTATGTTTAGTAATTATACCAAAGTGATTTCTTGGCACTAGTTTGGCCTTCAGTCTGATGGCTTGGCTAAGTGTATGCTAATAAAAATATTTATTCTTTGGTACAAATGAATTTTAGAAAGATATTTTTAGACTAGGTAATGGTATGCTAACTACACAATTACACATGCAGCTGTTTGCTGTCTTAAATGTCAGTAAATCTTTCAACATCTCACCTTTTTCCCCTGTCTCAATTTGCAGACAATTTTTCCAGGAGAGATGCTCTGTCATATTCATCTGTAGCGGAATCTGAAACAGAGTGAATCAATTCTGTTACACAGAGAAGACCTAAAAACAAGTGAGACATGCAGAAAAAGCAATACCTGGATATCAGAGACATGGTTATTACTTTTCAGGTTAACTTAGAGAGAAGAAAGGCATGAAGGATGAACACAAGCTGAAACCAAACAGATGAACACATCAGAGTTAAATATTGTACTTTATCTCTTAAGAGTCTAAAACAAGAAACAGACTTCAACAGCAGTCAACTGCAACATTATCACCCCACTCAGTGAAACAGGATTGTCTCAGATGTTAAGCAATGAACACTACGGAGAGGTTTATGCGTGCTTGAGTTCACGGTAAGTGCTCTCGAGAAGGGCTGCAACCCTACTAAGTGTTTCAGAGACAGAATTTAGTTGCTTAGGTTGAGGAGGATGGTCACTGAGCACCCTCGCTGAGTTGCTCAGGTGTACAGTCTTTGCCTGTAGGGCCAGCTCTTTGTTAGCTGGCTCTCTAGATGCTGCCTCTGATAGCAATGGAAGGTTCCCTGCCTCTTTCCTGGGAAATACAGCATGGGTAGGGATGGCGATGTTTAGACTTTTCATATCAAATCTTAGTGGTGAGTATTATTAATGGAGATTTTAATAGCCACTCTTCTATGGAATTTGTTTGGTTTGGCTTCCATTTCTTTTAACAGGTATGACATTTTAAGTATTTTTTCCCCCCAATGCACTGCTTTTCCAGTCAGCACAGGTGTGAAACTTGGAACACAAAAACAGAGTGGCTGCAACATTATGAACAAGTAAGAAAGAAATATATGCTCTGTGTCATTCATGGTTTCAATGTCAAATCAAACTCTCTCTAGGCTATTCTTTCACATCAAACCAGAGGATGACTGGAGAGATGCAAAAGAAACACTGTTCTCTTTGGCAGCCCTGGTGAGAAGACATAGCTTTATTCACAGGTCTTGGCTAATATGTTTGAGCTTCTTCTGCTGATGTAACCAAATTTCAAAAAAAAAATCCCAAGCAAAGTCAGTACATCAGAATAAAAGCAGAACGTGCGCTCACTTCATATCTCCCAACAAAGCAAATACTCTCTGGTAAGACCAGTAAGAGTGGTAATGACATTTTTACACGCCATCTAGGCTTTAATCTGCAAAAAAGGCTGTGTAAGTAACACAACTTCAAACATCGAAAAAGAAGAAAGACTTTTCCTCTTCTCCCTCCCACAAAGTTAGCAAGAGAGTAGCAGCTAACAAGCAAACAGCCTTTGCAGTTCTAGGCAGCACAGAGATCTCCAGGCTACAGCTAGTGCTTTTATTCTTTGAAGTGAACATAAGCACTGCAAGTCGTGCTGGCTGAAGGGCTGCATTTCAGGCAGGTCAAGTAGCTCAGGAATCTACACTACAACAAATCCAAAGTGGAATTATGCTTCTTCCAGAGTTAAATGTGAATGATGAAACCATGCTGATATACCTGGGTTGGGGAATCTTCTACATTTGAAGTAGATGGAGAATGGGAAGCAGAAGCAGAGCTTCAGAAAGCGAAATTAGGTGTCCGGTGAGCTGCCTGAGAAATTAGAGGATAATTAAATTCAGCTTAGCTCTGCTTCATACTATATACAGACAAGTTGGATAATGCAAATATGTATAAATGACTGTTCCATTGTGTGCTGCATTGAGATATTGCTTCTCAAGCTTTTCCTTCATTGCAGTTTGCTTTGTATACTCTCACTTGCATTCACAATAATATTGCATCAGGAGATTTTTTACCCCATAATGAATATTTGCATAAAAATGTTTATAAAAAATGTCTGAAGGGTTCA
>VZTG01000381.1:0-108940 GCA_013397845.1 Melanocharis versteri
CAAGCCTGCAGTGATGCATGGGGGAGGCTTGTTGTGACCCAAGAGCAGGACTCAGCACTTACATTGCCACAGTCTATACAGAACACAGAAGGGCTGAACACTCTTTCCACCTTTACTCTGAATTTTCTTCAATAGCTAAGTCTGAATCATGTCCCTCAATTTCCTTATAACAGATCACAATCTCATAAAATTCGAGTCAGGACATCAACCCCCATATATCAACAGATGTGTGAGTTTCACCATTACTAGCTCTTTACTCTCAGAGTGTCCCTAGAAAGCAAATGTCATTAAGACTAAAAGTAAACTACTGTAATTTAAAGAGGCAACAAACTGTAATATTCCAAGAAATACAAGTCCAGTACTCTCAGTAATGTTTAGGAGAAATAAAAACTGCAGATAAATGCAAGAAAAACATACTGAGCAACATTCTCCGCTGTTTCTCCTGACTCCTTCCAGCTCTCCATTTGCAGTCCAAAAACTCTCCCCTTTCACATCAACAGAGACAAATATGAACCCACACCCTTCACAGGCTGTCCTCGCCTTGCTCCCTGCAACCTTGCAGGCCAGGCATCACCCTTCTCCCTGAGATGGTAACTGATGGACTCCTCATGGCATGAACATGTCAGAGATATGGGCAAGAAGGGTCTGCAAAGGTAACTACAAAAAACCAGAAAGCTTTTGTTGGGAAAAAGCTGTGTTAAAAGAGCTTCTAGATAACAAAGCTCACCACTGCTGCAAGCAGCAACAAGCTACACAAGACATGTCTTCCATATTTCCATTTTGGTGGGAATATTAGCTTTTCAGAACCCAAGGTTCAGCTCAAAATCTGTAATTACTCCCCCTTGAGAAGACTCAGCCATACAAATTGTGACTCACACAAGAGAGTAAGCACAAACTTCCAATGTACGTGGGCACGTAGAATTGCACATGCCCAGAAAGTTCACCTAAGTTCAATAGGACCCTATTGACCCTATTCATAGGTAGCTCCTGGCATGCAAAAAAGGTCAACAGAGCTGGGACCTATGCTTCACACGGGACAGCAACACATCAGTCAGATTAAAAGGTTACTTTCCTACATGTCTTTCATGTAATGTCTGTGTGGAAGTATTTGCTCCACAGAGCTACATCATCAGTGCAAAGTGCATGCGGAGGAGCAAGACATCAATGGGAGTCTTGCTTAGGAGGGGATGTTCTGTTAACCAGAGACAGCAAAGCAGATTACAAATCACAAAGATGTCAGAGCATAAGCAAACCTATTCCATTCACAGTGGCTCATGTAGCTATATGGAAAGCACAGGCTTTTATAATGTCAATATTGATGGCACTGGTCCAAAGATATTGACAGTCAAAACAAAAACAATCTCTTGGTTATAAATTAAATTGGCTTATTTCTTCCCTTTTTTTTAGTGAGTATGGGAACTGTATGCGCTTATAGGACAGTCAGTTACATTTATTATGCAAAATACTTAAAATAGAACTTAATCCCATTTTTAAGACAGAAAGGACATATCTTCAAAGTCTATGTTAAGCAAGGGGCAAATATTTAGGTGCATTTTTTTAGAAGAATGATCATACAAGAGCAACAGTGATGTGGAACTATATTGCTTTCTGCATCCATTTTTAGGACCCTTAAGTTAGGGGGGAAAAAAAAAAGAAAACTCAAGAAATATCACTGAATGTTCAAAACTTCCAGGGCCTCAGTTAATCTTCCTGAGATAAGATAGTCCTGCTGGCTCCTCTTTTTAACCTGCTTGGAAACGCTAATTTGTTTGCACATAGAATAGAACATAACTTCTTGAAAGATCTCAAATAACTTCACGAAGTAAGGCATGGTGGCTTTTGTTTGGTTTTTAAATCTTTTTCCAAAACAAAAGGTTTACACTCAGACTGCCTGATCACTCAACAAGCTACCCTCAGCCAGCAGTTTTCACCAACCCAGATGAACAAAAACCTTCCAAGTCCAAACTGTGTCAGATCTCCACCAAAGCCAGAAGAGAAACGCGTCAGCATTTGGCAGCCATGGCATGCACACGTTTGCTATCAATCAAGTACTGCTAGTGTGAAGGTAAATACCACCAACTTTACAAGGAGAAGCCTTTGGGTTTTTGTTCTTCTCCCCAGTCTCTCTGCATTATTTTAAGAAAGAAACAGGGCTACAGATACCCTTACTGTGTGCTCGCTGAACTGAAAGGTCACATCCTGCAAAACAACACAGGAGCTCTGAGATAACAGGACAGCCACTTACTTGTCCCTCAAACAAAGACTGTCATATTTTTATCTTGGTTGCTCATCTATAGATGAGAAGTCGCTTTCTTCTGCTAACCTCGAAGAGATTTAAATTTTTCATATTCTACATTTAGGAATTGTTCAGAGAATCTACATTAAAAACCAAGTGGAATACAAAACTGTGCTAGTGTACAAGGTGCAGGTTATTTATTTCTGTCATACCGGTACACTATACTAGGATAGCACTAGTATATTTATATATATATATACACGTATCACCATACCAGTATATTCTTATCTAATCTGAAAACATTTCTGAAAATAGTTGTAAATTGTCCCTACAGTACTTTTAGCATGAATTGCTGTCCTGATCAGTTTTTAAAATTCAGAACTGTCCTTGTTATTTAATAGAAGCAGAAACATGCAACCCAAATATCGATTATTCTTCCTGAATTATTAAAATATTTCCAGCTATAGAGAAACATGGCTGCATTGCACTGATACAGTTAATTTCACTGCACATGGCACTGGTAGCACGGGTGCCTACTTGGGGATGAGGGAAGGGAGAAAGAGCTGGAAGCTAAACACCTTGCAGACAGCATTTTAGAGCTTTTACCATGTATAAATCAACAAGCTTAATGAGATCCTATTACCATTCATTTAATTTTTATTTGCAATGGTTTTAGATCAATCTAGAAACTGCAACCCAACTGCAATCTAGAAACTAAATCTATACAGGGCTTCCCAACCAGGCCATGAATGTATCGCTACTCGCTGAAACTGTGATTCCCTACACACATCCACTCCCATATGCCCACACAGCACAAAGTCAGGATACCTCAAAATATGAAGTGTATATATAGAACACAAACCATGCCTGCACCACACACTGCCAGCTTCTCACCTACTTTAAAGAGTGCATTTAATTCCTTTAAGTGACTAAGCTGTCTTTGCCACTCAAGACACTTCTTCTCTTTCAGCATTTTTCTCTACCATTAAATGGAATTTTGTGACAAGGCTTCAGGGAGAGGACTGCAGACTGACCTTCCATGGAGCACCTACTCCATCTCAGTAATTAAAAATTTAAATAACATGTTCTTACATCCACTTCCAACTTACTCTAATTTACACTTTACAGTAGTTACCAAATTGATAAACGTCATAATCCAATTACACAGCAACAGAAAAGGCTGAACAATTGTTATTATTCCCAGCAGCCTCATCTGGGCAGTAACCTCACAGTATTTAACAGATAAGCCTTGGTACAATATACTTGACATTTACATTTTCAAATGTATGTTCTATCCAACTGCCCTCAAAATATTAGTTTAATTAAGATATAGGACATTACTGTTCAGAATCACTTCACTAAAAAGGCATATGTTAAATAGTCCAATAACCAGTATAATATAATTGAGCTCTGTCACCTGGAAAAGCATTGCTTAACTAGAAGAAAAATCAATATTCCCTTTTCTCACAATGTTTTCCATTCCACTCTGAAATCAAAGCTGCACCAGAAATGCATACTGAATACAGTCAGCAGTTCCAGAGGAACATAAAGAATACACTCAGATTGAAGCATGATTTTAGAGCAGGGGTTTATTAATAATAATTCAACATCTAACATGGCATTTAATCAAGGTTTAAACCATTTATCTCTCCCAGTGAACAAAGACAGAAATTACTGAAAGCTATTATCAATATGAAGAAAAAGCAACACTGATACCCACTAAGCACAAAGAAAGGCAAACATGACAAAAATGAGGAGAAACTAAAGGTCAACATTATAGGATGGAAATCAAAATGCAAAACATGCATTCCAATAATTCCTGGTGCTTTAGGTGCTGAAACAATGCTCTGCAGAAAGTGGCTCAATTCACAGGGTCATATTACCAATCATAAATCTTTCTTATAATGAAAAATGCGTACAGAGGAAAAATGTGCAAGTTACTATTCCTTTCTGTATGTCAAGGAAATTTTCAGCAAATTTTATAGGTTTAGCCCTGTTCTAAAAAAGTACGATAAAAAAAAAAAAAACACAACATTGATTCTAACTTTAAAAAAAACAGCAACAATGCATTGTTTTAGAAAAACAACTAGTTTTCCTTAAAAAAAAATAAAAATAAAAAGTAAAAGTGTCACAAAATGCAAAGTGAATTAAATAACTCTTTGGCAATAAAAGATGTATGTGTTTTACATAGAGGGAGAGGCCTTTATTTTAATAAAAGCTCCCAAATATCAGCAAAACATAAGCCACTTTCAACTGATATATTGACTGATAATGACACCAAATCAGCTCCTTTAAACAAGCTCCATTTGTGAAGTAACTTGTGCATTAGAGAAAATGAAAAAAAATTTAGTCTTACTGTGCATGTGATAATGGGAAGTCCTCTAGCACAAATACAAGACTTGGGGGCTCAAGACAATGAATATCTCTGCCTAACAAAGTATAGCCAGTTTGATTTAAACGTTATAATGCTGCCTTCTAGTTTTAAAATTTAAGACCTTAAAGTCTTTCCACCTTAAATATGGATTCCCTTGATTTCTACCCTTCAGAAAGAAACAGTTTCTGTATGCCCATTTCCTACTGCAGTGTGTTTGAGCTCCCACCAATGGATCCTTCTCCTCATTCCTGAAACACTGACACAGAACCCTCCCCCATGTGCCATCTACTGCCCACCTTCCAGAGGAACTCACAGAAATAACTCTAAAAACTCCTACTCTCTGATTTTAGCACAAGGAAAAGCCCCCAGATTATCTTTACTAAACATGACAAGAAGGCAGCATTAAAATTAAATTTTGCCTTTGCTATATGTGAGAATGCTAGTCATGAGAAGCTACAAACATACATCTACAAACAACTTTTAGAAACTAAGACCAAGAAGGACCAAATGGATAAAAAAATCTTGTTCAAGTAACTGTGTTTTCACCCACTGTCTGTCATACCAAAAACTGAATTCTGTGCTTGGTATTGAGCATCTTAAAGGGATTGTTTGTTTATTTGTTTTTGCTTGGGGTTTTTTGTTGTTGTTGCTTTTTTGTTGGGGTGGTTTTGGTTTGTTGGGTTTTTTTTTGAGGGTCAGCAGTAAGGGAGGTCAGAAGTGGTGAAAAAGATACCTACCCTATAGCTATGACATTAATTCAAATAGTCACTAGGGTGAGTAAAGGGAGAACAGCAGTCTCATTCCTTCTGCAGCTTTACCTGTATCTTAGCTAACAAACAAACAAGAAGAGTCTGTAATAATAGCCAACTCCATTTTCATCAATACAGCACGTCAATCCCATCCTTCCCCTACCAGCCAAACAATCAACCTGCAATACTGGACCTCATAATCTGGTGTCAAATGCTCTAAAATGATGCTAACAGCTCGTAGCTAATCCTGCAGAAAGACACACTCTGCACTGCAGCCTGAAGGCAGCAGGCAGAGGCTCGGGCACCCTTGCCCTTACAAAATGCTGGTGGCTCCTGCAGCAGGGAAATGGCAGGACTCATCACAGAGCCAGGAGAAAGAAACAAACTCAGAAGAAAATGAGAGAATATTCAACTTGCTTCCCTCTCGATTTTACTCTTGAGAATATTTTTGTCTCTGCTTCCTCATATGTTTGCCTTACCTGATCTACAGACTCTCCCCTGAGAATTCCCCTTATTAATACGTGTAGGAGGTTTTGTATTTTCTGCTGGGATCTCATTCAGAGCACAGCTTTGTACTGAAGTTGCATTAGCAACTACTGACATGGATGGTATTAATCCTGGATTGTTTTCATACACAGTCTGAACAACCTGAAAAGTGTAATGAAAAATGCACATTTTACTTTGCCACAGTAATAGGCAAATTACAATTCATCCATTAAATTCATCCATTCTTAACACACGAGTACACCTTACCTGTTCTCCTGCAACCTCATCTCCATGATGTTACTTTCAGGAAGGACTTGGCTCCTCACCATTGCCAAGTTACCCGGTTGACTTGATAGTGTTTTGACTTTGGAGTTATCAGCATGTATTTTCAAAATATTATTTCCTAATAAGAAACTACAGGACTGAAAATTGCCCAGATATCTATACAGCTCGTCCACAGCTGTGTTCAAACACATAGCCACTTGCCAGAAAGAAATGAAACCAACTGCACAGACTAGGAAATCAATGCAGAGTCAAATTAAAAAGAATATAACAATGTTATACAATTCAAAGTAGTGCTCAACACAAAAATATAAAAGGGATTGTGACAGTACAATGTGGGGAGAAACAAAAGAGTAAAAAGACCAAGACCATAGTTCTGGGATCTTGTTTTCTTGTGACCCACATCGGATCTAAAGAGAAGCTACAGGAGACAATGGTGGCACCATAAAAGTAAAGTACTAGAGATATTTCCTCCTTAACACTATACTGTGTTCATAAAAAATAAATTTTAAAAAAGGAAGTCTGCCAAATATTTTCCTGTAACAACTCCAAAGGATGTATGTCAAAATAAATTACTGTTTTGTTTTGGGGGTTGGTTTGGGTTTATTACTAGAGTCTATCTTTTATATGAAAAGTCGGACTCAATTACTTTAAGCACGCAACAAATTCAGACAAGGATGCAGTTTAAAGATATCTATGTCTATGGGCATCAGAATAATTCAATTCTTAGCAACACGTAACATGCTTAAATAAATTATATTATTTGCTTCTGATTTTTATTAAAATCTTAGTGAAAACTAAACTGAGAATTAAATTATTTCCTGCTAATTCACACTTGTCATTTCACTGGTCTGTTACTACACTGGCATCACTACAGTTATAGGATTAGTTTTCTATTGTTTTACTGTATGAACTACCTGTAAGATTTCTATAGCTTTACAGAAGCACTGTTCTGCAACTTTTACTTTTAACCTGATCTTTTGCACTTTGGGATGTAAAGAGGATGAGCTCAGCACAAAGCAAGGAAAATAAAGCAGGGCCCCATGTCAACGACCTCCCCATACAAGAGCTCATGTGTTAAAGAGAGAGGAAGGAGCTCAGTGATACAAAAATTTTAAGTCCCTTGAAAATATACTGAAGTCTATTACAGACCCACAGGAGGAAATATACGCATTTTCAGCATATTTAATAAGTGTAATAATTGAAATGCTTAGAAGTTAGAGTGATTAAAAGCTGCATTTATCTTTTCCAGCACATTAGTGTACAATTACAGCTGGTCTAAAAATAGGCAAAGTTACTCATAGCTGAAAAGATCAAAAATTGTATAACTTGAGTGACTTGGTTTATTTTTAGGTCAGTCTTAAAAAGATCAAGAGTTCCACTAGATTAGGAAAAAATGTAATTGCTGTTGGTAGTCAAGCAGACATATTTTCTTGAACTGAAGACTAAAACTGGGAACTTATAAAAAATTATTTTAAATAGATCATGAAATAATCTCCAATTTATGCAACTTGTCAATAAAAGACAAGTTGATTAATTCAGCCAAGAATAGTAACATTTTCTTTTTGGAAGCCATGCAATCAAATTAGAACTCTCACACTTTGAAACTACTGTTTCAAAAAAAGTCGATCGTTTCTATTTCCTGACTGTATCTAATGAAACAAAATGTCTGTTTATCTATATTTAAGCATACTACAGTTAAAACAAACTTGCAATGAATTAACATAATCTGCAGAAAAAGTCAATTTTCTGCCCTGCATGTGCAGGTGAATACACAGAACAGATTGATATCTCCCATTGCGAGAGTGGCTCAGGGTTTCTAAGCAACCTTGCTCCATCATCTTCTGTGACAAAAACAAGTGAAGAGTTTGAACTGCAGTCTGATAGAGCTGTGAATACTAATGACTAACCAAAAAAAGAAAAATCTCATCTCTCATTGAATTCTGAATGGAAAAAAAAGAAGCCACAATTACAAAAATACTTATTAAACTGAAAATTCAAACAATTAAATATAATTGTGTCTACAGTAATTATCTAAGAAACAAGAATCCAGATTTCAAACAACCAAATCAGGTAATTATTTCTTTCATATGCAGCACATAATATCCATGAACATATACATTCTCAAAATCTGCAAGCACACAACTAGAGATGGCAACATTTCCTGGCCACAGAATTTATTTTAATCCTGTTACCACTTCTGAAAAGCCAACCCACCTCAGTAGGAAATCAGTTGCTCTGACCTCACCAGCCAGGTTCATCATGCACCATATCACACAATAGTATTAAAAATGCAAATGCTGAAAGCAGCATACTACTATTCTGCCCCAAAAAGTAGCTTGAAGTTAAGTAATTGTTACTCATTTTCAGAAATTGCATTCTGACAGACTTACAGGAACTACAAGATACAGTAACAGGTCAGAAATTTGCCGGCTATTCCTTGTTCACATGCTCTGAATTTTGTCTAATACATAAGAAATATTTAAGGGGGGAGAAAAATCCCATGTGTCTTTTTACAATCACTTGGGGGATGGGAGCAGAATGCACATACCAATTCTCAGTAAAACTACGCAATTAGCAATTCAACAAAACAAAACCCTATTCTTTAGAAGAGCAGTAATTATACTGCTTAAGGCACTAAAAATGTCTCACGAGACAGTGAACATTTTTCCAGAAAATAAAGCAAGCTTTGACAGTTTCCTGCTTACTAGAAATCAGAAGAAAAATCTGACTACTGTCATATCCCCTCGGCCTAAACAAGATGTATCAATTATTAATATTTTGTCTTTTAAGGAGAAAATCTCTGTGTTTGACTTCACCTAAGTTACAGCCTCCTCTCTCCTACTGCAATTTGTCCAGGACAAAATGAAAACAAACTACACACCATCAGTAGTTTCAGCACTTTCTGAAAAGGAATTTGAAATCTTACTGCCAAGTATAGAAAGCAAGAAGAGCAAGAGGAAACTATGAAAATTAAGGACAAGCAGTTTATTTTTAATTCCTATGCCAGAACATCATGGTACTGTTGCGATTCAATTATTGAGAGATGTCTCTGCCTGACTTAAGGTGCAAACAAGACCAAATGCCAAAGTCAACAGTACAGATCCTATTTAACAGTAAATGTGAGGCAGAGAGAGAGAAAGGAAAAGGAAGGCGGGGGGAAGGGGGCAAAGGGGATGCCAGAGGGGGAGAAAAAGAAAGGAGAGTAAGAGAGAGACAGCTTAAGTGGAAAGCTGCCACCACCCATGGATCCAGCAGCATCCAGTTGGTCCTTCTTTCACCCTGGGCTTCTCGGTGGTGGCGGTCCCAGAGTTGTTTCTCCGGGGGTACCACGTTCATACAGTCCAAGTCCCAGGTATCCACAGAGCGTAGATGCCACTCCCATAACTTGGAGTGATACTTGTATAAGCAGTTGCTTCCTTTCCCACAGTTTGCCACAGTGGGGAATTTTTGTCCAGATGCATTTACCAGGATGTGCAAACCAAGCCTCACCTCTCGTCAGGTTTGGAATTAGCGCCCTTCTGTTTCAAGTTCCTATCTTCTGTGCTTATCTCACACTCCTGATGTGGTGGCTTATCTCATGGCAAGTTCCTTCTTTGTGGCCTTTACAGTGTTGGAGGCAACTGTGATCTTTAATTCTCTGACAGGTGTCCACAGGGCTGACCAGAGCTAACAAGGTACAAGCACTATGCAGAGAATCTCAGCACTGTGGGTGCTCACAGTGCTACACCTTCCCCTAAAAGGACTGGACAGCTGCTTGCAGTCCTTAAGAGTTTTCCACAGAATACTCCGAGTTGGAAGGGATTTACAAGGAATGTCAAGCACATCATACATTTAATTATATATACTGGCTGATCTCAAGAGGAGGGGAGAAGGGGAAATCTGTATGAAGTTGCTTAGTTATAAAACGCTAATAACAATTATTAACAAATTAAATGTTTTTCTTTCCTCACAACCTCCCTTAAGTGTTTTCTGTTTAACATATCCTTGAAGATGTGAATGTCTGCACGTTAACCTTGCAGACTGAGCCTTTGAGCCTGGCTGCATCCCAGGCACTCCTAGGCAATGCACCAAACAAGAAGCAGGAGATTTGTTGAAATCACAGATGTTGTGCTACAGCTTTTTTAGAGGTTTAACATCTGGTCAACTGACATTTTAAGAGACAGGATTTAAGGACAGTCACAAAGTAGCTAAAAATGGATTTTGCACACACAAGATTTGCCTGAAATGGCTGGAAAATTCAGTCTACTGTATTATACAAACATACAAGATACAGTCCTAATACTGTCAAGATGCTTTTTCGGAGCAACTTATAGATTTTTACCAGGTAGCAGAGATTTTCAGTATATTTTCTACAGCAATATGTAAGACAACAAAGCATTCTGCTGATGTAAGAATATGAAAACATCATTTCAAATGTATGGTAAATTGAAAATGGGAAGCTCTGGAAGAAACATATATATATGTATTTGCACTAACAAAATTACATATCAAAGACATATTCACAAAAAAAAAATCTTCTTTCCACCACAGTATCACTAAAGTGCATATCAAAACACTGTAAAAAATGTTTTAGAAGAGCACAAGGCATAAATATCAGCATTTTATGAAAAAGTTCCTTTACAGTTATTAGTTTTATGCAACATTACCTAGAGATTGATATGTAAGTTATCATATTGATCTGCTCTCCAAAATTGAAAGCAATACAGACTAGAGAGAGAGGATGCACAACAAATTCATAAGCTATGAAATTGCAATCTCATTACCATTTTGCTTTTCCCATACTACAAAGGATTGTTCTGATAGCAATAGGGACTCTAGCCAAGGAGCCAAGAACCTGGCACAAAGGGTGCAGTCAGGCTTTCTGGGATATAAATGTGAAAAAACAAACTAGTGGCTGGACTTCTAAAACACTTCTTTTCCCATAAAACATCTAATGAAACTGTCTAGAGGAGAAAACTTTGCTAATAAAATTATAAATCACCCTTTTGGCTCCAACAGGGGTCACTTGAAAGGTTCTCCACATCTCTCAGAAGAGACTTACTTCTACAGAAACTGTGTTATCTTTGACAAAGTGATGTTAAGATGCATCAATAAAACGAGATAGTCAGGATTTGAAGTGATAGATAACTTTTACTAGACTACCCCGTTGTTAATAATAACAACAATAATAATAACGATACTTTAGTGCACATAAATCCTTCCTCAAGTGTGAAGCAAAACCCAGGCTTTTAATAGAATGTGGAAAATTGCATAAGTATAAATAACCCTCACTTCTCATTTTTAATTTCTATGTAGAATAAAGTAGAGATTTTTTTCCATTAGGTAAATTTCATTTCGTAACACTTCATTAGTCCAAATAATGAACAGATTATGCAAGAGTACACAAGAAAGCTTAAAAAATTATAAAAACTTTTCCACAAGGGTTTTTACTTTTCCACACTGAGTTCAAGAAGCTTTTGGACAATGCTCTCAGCACAAGGTGTGACTCTTGGGGATGGTGCCATGCAGGGCCAGGAGTTGCACTCTATGATCCTTGAGGGTCCCTTCCAGCTCAGCTTATTCTGTGATTCTGTGAACACAACTGGGATCCTTCCTGCATGCCACAGAACCTTTACACTGAGGCAGGAAGTCATTTTCCACCCCAACCATTTCACATCTCTTTGATGAGGTCCAATTGTCCTTCTCTCCACAATTTGCAGAGCTCTTGGACATAATTACACCTCATAGGAGAAATGAAATCACATGGCAGTCTTCTCTCTTCCTTGCTGCTCACTATAGATGGCAAGCAAGATAGGATTAACCAAAGAGGCTCAGCTATGTCTTGCAGTTAGGAGATAATCACCAATTACTGCTTCAGACAAATCTGATTTAGCTTTACTGCAGAAGAAGAATTGTAGGAGGGGGAGAGAAAGGGGGAAAGAGACCTTAGGATTTTGATAAAGCAAACTGATTTTCCACTAAGAAAATCAAATTTTATACTTGAAGTGTTCTCTCCTGATTAATACCACTATATTTTCTAAAGAAATTCTCAACTAAATTGAGTTATTGATCAATTCAGGGTTTTATTTAATTCACTGCTGGCACCCATTTCTCTTTATATAAGTATTTATATAACAAAAATAATAATAAATGGTCATCACCATGAAAGCTGAGTGCTTTACAAATTCTAAGAGGAATGTAATAAATTACTTCCTTGTTTTATTGAAAGTCTGGTCTAAAGCGAGTTTCTCTATAATTAGATGTATAGACAATAAATAAGAAATACACATGGATTTGCACTGTTTGATAAAAAATACCTTGTTTAAAAGTATAATTTATTTCTATCAAAAAATCACTACGCCATTTATTGTACTTAAATTTGGCATTAACTTTTACTGTGTATCTTCACATTATAAAGAACAAAAGGAAAAGCAAGCAATATTTGGGGTATTCTAACATCTATTCTTCATAAGATTTAAATTCAAGCAAATTAATGCATGCTTAAGGGAAGAATTTACAGATCACTACTATAAGCCAGTTGTTCCACATAACTTCCAGATAACTACAGGTCTCACACCTACTTTCAGACAAGTTATGGATACCTCATCTTTGGGGAAACAGAGAAGTTGTGGATATTCCATCCCGGGAAGTGTTCTATGTCAGGTTTGATGGGGCTTTGAGCAACCTGATCTAGCAAAACATGTCCCTGTCCATGGAAGGGAGCTGGATAAGATGATCTTTGAAAGTTCTTTCCAGCCCAAACCATTCTATGATTCTATGATGAAGTGATAGATAACTTTTGTTTTATGACAACGTATTTTCAATTTCTACAACAGCAAGAGCCTTTCAAAACCACTGGTTGTTGACAATGACTGTAGAGCCCACCAACCCCCTGATGTGAGGAAGAGCAGCCCAATACCAGCCAGCTGCACTGCATGGTAGAAATTTGGGTCAGCAAAGAAAAATAACAGCACATGTTAAAGTTTTAATGGAAGTATATAAAACTTCCATTGTCTACAAAGATGTCCACTTCATCTTCTCCACGTTTACTAAGATCATCCAATGGTGGACTTGGCTATGCAAAAATAATCCTCCAAGAGATAACCAGTAAATACTTTCATCACCAATCAAGCACTGGGCTAAAATTTCCTCCGGAATCATAAACAGTATTATAGCCTTAATCATCTCCTCAAAAACAAGCAAAAAGATAAGAAGAATTTTTTAAAGAAGAGCATGTCATAGGAAACAAGATTCCACAGGTGCACCTTTAATTCTATGATGTTCTGATGCAACACATATTTATCAGTTTAGAGGAGGACCAATAAACAGCCGCAGATTCACTGACTGAATGAGCGGGGAAGATCCATATGTGGGCAAAATCATCTTCCAATTCTAAAATAGGCTTTAATATACTACAGAATGTACTAATATACATACAAGGTACAAAAACCCATTATCGCTTTCACCAGACACATAATTCCTATTTATGATACACAATGTTGTGTATCATCTGTAATCACCAATTTAGATTATAAAAACCCTCAAGCAGTGGAACCAATAAATCATAGAATAGCTTAGAGCTATTAGAAAACATTAATTCTATTCTCAAAGCTAAATTACATTTTGCAATTTCTATCAATGGGTTTGAATGGAACCTTAAAATGATTAATGTTTTATCAGAGATAGCCCAGGCAGTGTACACAGAGGCTGCCATTTAGAATATAATGCTGGTGATGTGCTAGTGACCAAGTAAAAACTGATAGACTTATCACCAGTCCCAGCACTGTAGAGCACAACAGATTGCAAAAGTAAACCATGGATTTGTAATTAAGTCTGCAAGGTAGAAGGCTCAATATTTGGTGGCTGACACAAGGTATTGCCAGCCACAACTCCGTAACAGTCCCAATACGATTGTGCCAGGGAAAAATTCCCTTGTAATTGGTATCAGCATAATTGAAATGTATGCAAGCAATTCAGGTGTGTGAACCAAGGCTCCCTCTGCTGTCAGATGAACTTTCGGGAACAGAGGCTTGGAGCGCACCTCGGCAGTGCTCTCCGTTTGCTGTGTACTCACGTCCTCACACTCCCAATGCAAGAATAAAAACTGTTAAGTCACACTGTGCAACTATTCCTGTTAAGAGTTCCCCACCCAAGAGGAAGGTTGCACAGAAGAAAATGTCAGACCTTTCTGTCCAAGCACCTCCTTTTACGAAGGTAAAAAAGCAGCATTTTAATACAGAAGTAGTGAGGTATCAGTAGCCCAGGCTTGGGGACAACTACATTGATTGTAAATGACTTAAAAATGTAGTAAAACAAAGATCAGAACAGTATCTAGCTCTTCTGATCTCAAGTATCTACAATTGACCTTTCCTAAAAGTTGTATTTCAGTAGAGCAGCCAAGCTGCACAGTGGATGGCAACATGACCAACAGAAAGAGAGAATGACAAACAGTAAGATGCCACATGCAGTGGAGTGTACTTGGAAGGAAGAGGCAAAATTTAAACATGTAAAAATAAGAAGGTAAGTGACCCTATATCACAGGATTAAAAATAAATTGAAGTCTATAAAACCACTTGAAGAGGAACAAGACACCTCCAAAGAGCTGAGCAACATTTACTACAAGCCTCAATAAAGCATCCAATAATGATGCAAGTGGTGGCTGTTCTGCAACCTTTAGAATACACTGTGAAGGATTCTTTACAACTAACTGGTGCTCTGATTAGCTCATTTAAGGCCAATACAGATAAATCTATACACATAGTGTATGTAAAGAGAGAAAACATGGTATTGTGGTAAAGCCATCTATGGATAAGATTATTGTTAAGAATAAAAAAGTGTATTTTGTTTAAATTAACAATGCTTTCTTCCTCCTCTGCTTTAAAAACAAAATCAAATTTTCTGTAACAATTAATCATGTATTGTCCCAATCTGTTAATATTTTTCCTGAAGAAAGAGAAACAAAACGACATCTAGAAGACCTTTACCAATTTCTCACATACAAGCAACTTGTGTCTATATAACCAGTGTATAACTATCTATTCAAAATCAGTGGTAAATTTTAACATTCATTTTATCTCCCAACAGAAGAACTTCTCTGCATGAAAGTACAGAATGGGCTTCATTTTGTTTTGTGTTTGCCTAAAACTGGCATATTTTTAGTTGTGCTGTGCTTTCAGTAAAATTTCTATTAATTCTTTCTCCCCTCAATGGAACTAGAGATTAAATCTTGTCACTTCGCTAAAGGAAAAAGCAAATTGGTCTCAAACAAAGGACTTCATATATAGTGCAAAAGACCCTATTAGAAAAAAAAAAAACAAAAAAACCACAAACAATAAGAAGAGAGAATAATCATGGAAAACATCTTCCTCTTTAAAACAACACTACAGCTGAGCTGATCTTGCTACTTCTAAAATTCCTTCTCCAAAGAACTGTTTAAGAAAGCTTATAGGAAATGGTAGCAATAAAGTTTGACTGTGTTCATTACAGCAAGTTTGATTAATTGCTATCACAAGCTGGTGAGAAAAGTTAGCTTTTCATTTCCTTGCATTTTCTAATCTGAAGACAGATATGGGTGAAATGCTTTAATCAGTTGTGACTTACATTTTAATCAAATAAGTGCTACTGTTTTGCTACAAGACACTTTCCAAAAAAGTTAGACGTCTACTAACCATGGAGAGAAGCATGTCTTCTGCCCTTGTCAAGTGCCAGCATTACAGGTCACAACTCAAAAAAAAGATCACAACACAAACAGATCACAATTCAAAAGTGAGGAGGTGTGGATTCCTCCTGAACACCAAGCCCTCCCCAGATCAAGGAGTCTGTATCTGGAACGCTTCTGATTCAACTACATCATTCTGTTGAATCAGACCATTGCCAAAATGTACCTATAAAAGGATTACTAGTAAAAACAATTCTTAATAATTCACTGCTTTATTCATCTACTCCTTGGCTAACAGCCATCCCCACAAAAATTACTTAGATAAGAAAAAAGTTTATCTTTTTTTTTTTTTTAGTTTTAGGGGACTTAAAAGCCCTGCAGTAGCAGGAATCTGAATGTTTGTTTTCCATTACAGGAAAATTAATGGGTGAGCCAAAGATTTTTAAATTATAATTTTCATTGAAATCTACTACTTTGAATAAGGTTATCACTCTAAATGAGAACAGGGAGGAGAAAAAAAAACCATTTCTGACTAACAAAGTTTTTTGTGAAATCAACGCTGCTTTTTCTCACAGTTCTGTGAGAAAGCCAAGATTAACTCCTTTTAACGTTTTATTACTGTTTATTTCCACTGCTCCCTTCCCTCAAGTCTTTTTTTCTTCTTTCATTACCTGGTTTCCTCCACTAGTCAAACCTACACCCAGACGGGCAGCACCTTCCTTCCCACCCTTGTTCCAGCACACCTGTTGTTGTAAAGCAGCTCAGCAGAAAAAAGCGATGTGAGTCAGTGAAATCCAGCCCCCAGCCGCCCTTCCAGTGCCCACTGTCCCCAGCTCATGTCCTGTACAGATGAAACTGGCCAGCTGCCTCCAGCCGAAATAAACACCTGCACAACAGAGCTGCTGCTCAAACCTGACCTCCTCCAACCCCCTTTGGTAGGCCATTACACAGAAACTCAAACTCCAAATGTTTAAGCCTAAATTAATGAGAACAACTCCCAAAAGCACTTTTATTGTGAAAACCATTTTTTATTCAACAATTTTTTATTCAATAATTTTTTTATCCTAATATGTAATTATGTGGATGTTGCTCCTTTTTTTTAAGTCCTGTAAGATTAAAGCGCTTATTGCAGTTTAACTCCTTGAACTCGCAAAGTTACCAGAAGGACTGATAACAAGTTGCAGAAAATCTCTGAGGAGGACAGCAAAAAAACCAAATCACAACTGAAATAGAGACCCCCTGTCAGATCACATATGAATTTTCCTAAATAAGTGGTAACCACCTCTGAAGACCAGAACGTCTCTTCTGTTCATAAAAATCAAAGCCTAACCAAAAGACAACATAGACTTTTGGTGGTTTCAGCAGTAGGATTACTTTCGTAAAATGCCTTGTTGCCATTTGCTCCAGTACATTTCATCAAAGTACTAAATAGCTGCACTATACTTGGCATACTAAGCCTATCTGATTTACACTAGTCACATTAATTTAAAAGTAATAAACCCAAGCAGAGAAAGTCACATTTCTTTTGTTCAGGAAATAAAAGTGCCTTCAGCAATAGTCAATCCATATAGATTACTTAGTGGAAATCTGCCATAATCTCATTTTACTGTATCTCCTAGAAAGGCTTCAACTTTAAAAGAAAATCAGCTTCCAGGGAACAAGTCAACCGACAGTTCATATAAGAATTTAAGAGACAATAGCCTAAGTTAAAACATACATGGGTGTACGTATATATCTGTACAAATCATATATGTACATGTCATATAGACATTATTATCACTTAAAGACCAAGGGGAAACTGTGCAACATATGTAGGAACACAATTACACAAAAGAGGTTTCATTGTACACATTTGTTTAGTTCAGTTAAAGCTGTTCTTGAAACTGTAAGGAAATCCTTATTACTACAAAAACCAAGAAAGGAAACAGTTCAAATACGAGGCAAAATTAACAATTAAAAAAAAAATCATAAAACATATTTAAAGATAAGGAGTAAGGAAATTATAATTTCTTTTCCATCCAGATTTATTAAAAGGAAGTAGAATTGAGACATTTGCAATGCCAAAAAGTCAAATAGATGCATGAATAACATCAGTAACTCAAAGGTCAAAACAGGATGATGGAAAATAATGAGGTCTTTCTTTTCTTTACCCCCACAATTAGAATTTAACACAGTAAATAATGAGTGCTTGGTCAAATTATTATTTTGACTGGTAATACCATTACTTCCCGGAGTCCAAAGTTTCCATAAGGTAGAGCTAAGAAGAGTTGGAGACTAACTATCCGGTCTTTCTCAGTGAGGAGAAAATGGAAAAAAAAGAAGCGCTTTATCTTGTAAGGTGATTTTACTCCCTCATTTTTCAAAACCCTCAACGACTAACCACACACAACATTAGCAACACCTCTACAAGCCTGGAAGCCTGGGAAAGTGCCAAGAAGGATCAGTTTCCTATTGCAATCATCTCATCCCGTTCAAACCCGGACTCAGCAAAGCATTTAATACCCAAGGTTAAATTGCAGTTTAAATAGTTGCAATGAAATGAATGTAACCATTCCTTGTCCAAGTTCTTTACTGAACTGTGTCTACAGGGAGGAAATCACGTGTTTTATGTATACAGAAAAGCATGGAAGTCTTCAAAAAAAAAAAGAAGACAGCAGGAGCAGGAACTGCCCATCCTTTCAGGGTACTCTCCAAAAGCATCCACCACTACATAAGAAATAGAAGGCATTGAAGGACCTACATGTCAATAGCGTGTCAATACTCAACTATGGTTATGAAGTTCACGGTCTCATGAATTTGGGCAGAACTACAGCTGCTGAGGCTTAATAAAATGCTTTAATTCTATTCAGTTGGGAAATTAACAGCGCCTCATTTACTATGATTGGATAAATAATACTCATTGCACATTTGCTTAGAAAAGACAAATTTCTGATAGTGTGTGGTTATACAGGTTGAACAAATAATGGTTTTAATCACAGCGATGATTTCTTGCTTCCATCTTGTAGTGCAACCTCTCTCAGCTGTGCGACCCACACCTCTGACCCACTCAGCAACTCAGGAATGTGGGGGAGAAATTGCCCCTCGTTAGAGCCCTGCTACTGACACTGCAGTGTTTGAGGCACAAGCAATTTAGAGCGACTCATCTTCAAAGTCAGCCACAAAATAAGACAGTTTTGATCATTTTCAGAGGTCATGTAAAGCTACTCACTCCCAAGAAGAAGAGCTGGGACATGTGGCAGGTTCAGTAGTGTCTGACACGCAGCATGATATTTACATTTTCATACAGACACCAAATAAATAAAGGCGACCCATTTTAGAAGTGTCTCTGTTATGTATCCAGCTCTGAGAAAGGAAAAATATACTGTCTTTCCTGATACAATTCTTTAAAAAAAAAATCCACATGCTTTGTGGTTTTTAATTATGATTATGCTTTTCTAAAAAACAGTATTTTTTTCTGAGATAATTTATCTAGGAAATATATTTTCATTGCCTTGACTTAAATGACAGAGTAACAGGGATGTCCTGTAGCCTGAGACTGCAAACAGAGGGTGTTCTCTGAAGGCCCTGGGAGTCACCCTGCACCCAAAGCTGAGCGCTGCCTGCTGGGGTGGCCACGCCACAAGGGACTGTTGGGAATGGGGCTCAAAAATGCTTCCTCCAAGCAGACCAGGACCCCCACCCAAGTGTTTCCTTATGGGTCACTTCATTAAAGCCTGCCCAGTGAGTAATACAGGCCTGGAGACCCCAGAGCAGGACCTGATCCTGGAGGCCACACATAAGGCAGCACACCTACAGCAACCCGGCCAGCCTGTGAGGATGGGGAAAGACCCCTGACATTGCAAGAGCTTGCCTGCTTTTATCCATTTATTTGCTTGACTCAATAATATCTGAGAGCACATTTGAATTTAATTTCCTTTGGTTTAAACACGAACATCTTCTAAAAGAAAAATCACATTTAGAAAAAGCCCACTGTAGCTGGTGCTCACAGATAAAATCTCAGCTAAGCGCACAAGACGGCTCTATCCGTGACACCACGGCTTCCCCCCCAGCAAGCATCACTACAATCTCCCTGCAAGTGTTTGATACACTCCCAACCCCAGCGTGGCTCTCACTAAACCCATGCAAGGTCAGTAAACAACCTTCTCTAAGTAATATCCTGCCTGGGCAGGAAACCACGGGGAGGCAGAGCCTTGGAGAGCAGAGAACACACCCAGCCAGCATATTCAGAGGTCTTGGGAGGGGTGTGCACTCCATTATTGCTGAGTGGCACGAGGATGGAAGCACAGACACCCAACAAAGCAGTGTCTAATAAAAGCAATGGTCAAGAGTTCGAAACAGTAGCAGCAGAGGGAAAAGTCACCCAAAAGAACGTTCTGTACATGAGCAGAAATCCACTTGCATGCTAAATTTTTTTTAAGCTTTTGTATGGTTGTTTTTCCCTTACGGAAAGAAGAAATATTTAAGCTTATTACATTTCTAGTTGTCAGAATACACAACAGAATGCTCAGAAATATAGATTTAGGCCCCTACACAAAACAACCTGCGTATACATACCCCAAAACGTTTTGGTTCATTAAGCCTCAAAGAAAAGCATTTGTACAATCCATTCTAGATAAAAATTGAAAGATACTATGTGAAAGAAGTCAAGTTAAGACCTGTCAGCTCATGCTGAGAAAGCTGAAACAGCGGCGACTCTCTTATTATACACTGTATTAGATATTTGCTTCCTCTGAGTTGTCAAGACCTGTCAAAGCATTTTTTCTTAGCAATACCCCACTATAAATTACCTACCACATATTTAAAACATATATATATACACACACAAAAGTGAGGCTTTCCATAAATCTCTACCATTCCAGATTTTTTAGTTTTAATGTCTCACACAGCAGACAGATGTACAGACCATTTTTCTTTTGCTGTACAACCTCAAATATAATAAGTCTTTATGGCCTGAAATATGAGCTTTTAACAACATCTATGCAGTTAGAAAATACAACTCAGCTTCCTAATCACTGTAGGGAGAAAGAGTCTTTTCAAAAGTACTACCTATTGTAAATACATATTAGTGGCACATGTTAAAATGATTATATTTTTATTAAATTACAATCCACTCTACATGACAGTTCACGTAGCCTGGATCACAATTAATCTTGATTAGAGAAACCTGCAGCACAGTACTGCTCAGAGTAATCAGGATGATTACACAACATACGATCTTTATGTTTCTGTTTTGTCTCCACAGTGGTTATCAGATACTTATCAATTTTCTAGCCCGGAAGAAAGTTTAGACAGGATGGCAACACGGGAACCAGCTAACCTGAATACATTTCACTTGGGCTGCAGAAAAGCCATAAAACCAAACCGATTGAACATGCAGGGCTTCTGATGTTTATGTTTTTTGAAAACTGACAGAACCCATAGAAACTGATTCTTTGGAAATAACAGCAAGTTTTAGTACACTGTTTAATTTAGATTATAATTTCCCATAAGTGTCATCAGTTGCCCCTGGGGGCACGTTGGTTTTATTTCCCTCTTATGCCAAGTACAGCAGACACCTTTACTAATGATGGTTCAAACTGATGCTTACAACGGGAAAGCAGATAAAAGAAAGAAATCTTTTCAAAGGAGAGAAAGGGAGGGAGAGACTAGGACCAGATAATAAAAGGTCCTGAGTAAGAACAAGGAACTGGAACTACAGAGATACAGGAGCTGAGACAAAAGCAAGGCAAGATGGAAGAGGCTGGAAGGGAGCAAGTAGAATGTACGTAATTCAGTAGAAAGGGGCAAAAAAATCTTCACCAGCCAACACTTGAGCTCTCCCATAGTCTGTAACTAAAAATATTCCTCTTGTGTACAGCACTGGTTAAATATGAGGATTATTTCCTGCTTGCCTGCATGCAAAGTGAGATTGAGAGAAATACTCAACTTCTACCTGATACAGCATTAGCAGAGCTTTGGGCAGCAGAACTAAGCTCTCCACAATCAGCTGAAGCCAAATGTGGTTTTCAGTCTGAATTTCACAGCCACAAGAAATTACACTCAAAAAGGAAAAATCTTATAAACTACTGTGTGGAAGCTTAAAATGTACATAAAAAGCTTTAATTCTAGCATTGCATCATGGAAGTAATTCATTTGGTTACATAATTATTTTAATCATATTTTGTAATTATTATCATTCTACCTATAAGTACCTATGGATTATTTACACATAAAGGTAGATACTTTTAAGTTTGTGTGTAGCAGGCAAACAAACAATAAAATCAATAGTGAAAGACTAACTTTGCCACAGTCTGAAGTTTTCAGGTATATATATACACATCTATACATATGTGTCATATATTATGAAAGAGAAACACAAATACCTGTTCTTGAAATTAGAGAATAAATATTGAATGGCTATATTATTTTGTGCCTATATTCCACATTACCTTGGTGAGCAATTTTTTCCCAAGAGCAATTCATATCATAGGTGTGAAGTGCATCAATAAAATTCTGTATTATTTTTGAAGATGGCCTGACAATAAAACAGCATTAAAAGCATCTTCTTTCCTGCCCTTAGCTGAACCTCAGAACTTCCAGTAGGACGTTTCTGCATTTATGATCTAATCAGCAGGGTCAACAAGAGCCACCGACCATGAAATGGAAAGAAACGTTTCAGTGGTTATATAATGACACCTTAACGTGCTTCTCGTTAATCAATTACTGCCATTAGCAAGCCTCTGAAGAAGGAAGATTTGCAATGACTCTGCAATTAGGCAGCTAACTACAACTGTCACTATGAAAAAAAAAAACAAAAACACCAAACCAAAAAACAAACCAAACAAACAAAAAAACAACCACCTAAGGAAATAGGGAAAGAATTAAAAATCACAGAGAAACAATTACTCCACAGATGTTCAAGTCCCAAGCAGCCTGGTAACTTAAAGCTATGTAACTGTGTTAGCAATTTTAAGTTCCTTGAGAAAATGCTGTAGTGGTGTCACTGCAAGTAATATAAAACAGATGTTAAATATTTTACCAATATATGAATTATACATTATGTACATCCCCATGAAATTTCATTTTTTAAATCTATTCAATCACAGTATGTCATTTAGCTTTGCTTTATTTTTAGAACTTTTTTTTACTTCCATCCTACCAGGGGCAACAGTTTTATCCATATAGGAAATTCAGTGTGTAAATTGTTGCATGAAACAACTGTTCAGTGAGATGGTATAGTCCAGGTCCGTGCATACAAAAAAAAGAAAGCACAATATAGAGGAGTTAAATAGGTTTATTTTCTCCACTTTTTATCATTTTGCTAATCCTCATTCATCTGCAAGTTAATAAATTAATTCATGTTAATTACATCATTAGAATGAAAACTCCTCTGACCAGGAACTTCATTTCTGTAAAGTGCTGATCTCATTGACTGTGCCTTATAAATGATAATGACAAAGCTTGACTATGACCAGTGACATTAGAACATCAGAATACTGTGCTCTTCTGGGAATACAGATATCACAGTTAGTATATCACATCTTAAATACTGCAATAAATACACCCTCCAGAAAGCAGCCAATTCATACATTTCTACAAACCTCAGTGACCTCTGTAATAATACAGAAGGTTTCTTTATCCTAGCAGTCAAGACACCATTTCTCAACCTCTGCTGCACTTACCAGCATTTTCCACTAGCAACAGCCTACACAATCTCCAATCAATAAACTAGAAACCAATGTAAAAATTACAGTTAAGTATGTGTTGTTGTCAGAGACAGCATGACAGGAGCCCTCCCCACTCTAAGTAGCTACACAGAAACACACTCAGGCACTTACTACTACTACCACCACAGCCCCCAGAACAATGGATGTTTTGAAACAAGAAGTTTTCTTCATGTCAACCTTGAATTCAAAATCTGCAAACACCCGCAGACAAGACTTGTCTTATGTGCTTTGTAAAAGAGTGCAGCCAAACAGAAACTCTGCAACAGAAGCACTAACTCTAATACTAATTTGACCCAAAAAGCCACGCTGCTCCAGAACACAGCATGCAAGACTGCTGCTCATCTTCCTCTTATGCTGCTCTCCCTGTCACTCTCCTGCTGCTGCCCATTTCATTGCAAGCTACATTTTAGCTCCTACTGAGTTGCAGCAAATTATCCCTTGGGATCCTCCATCTGCCATAGTAGATCGGTGACAAATGCAAGTATTTGAATTGGTTAATGGCATAAATCAGCGTGCCCTCTTATCAAGACTAAAACTCTCTGATCCTTCATAATTGAATTATCTATTTTATTTGGTTTATTCATAAAATATGAAAATAGGAAGCTATTCCCATACATGTTGTTATTACACCTCCTCACTGATGAATGATTTTTCAATTTAAACTATATCGAAGTAATTTTTCATAGTGATATCAGTGCTTCTGAACAAAGGTAGTAAAGATGAAAAGTGAATTTTAGAAAAGCAGAAACATCATTCAGTAAGAGATACAAAACTCCAAGTGAATATACATAAGGAATATCCAAAATGCCCCAAATCCCTAGTAAGGAAAAGCTGATATTCTCTACAAGTAGTAGCACTTTTCTGTATGTCTTCCCATGTATTGTCTTTGTTCTTCCATGTGTTAATGAAAGATCCCATGCAAAGATACCAATTTTCACCCCAGGTACCTTAAGGCAAAACCTGCTGCTTTTCTCACATCCTTAAAAGAACACCTAACCTTCTCCCCAAGGGTGGAATTTTGCTGCTCCGTTATTTTTGCCAACTTCTGAATTGAAAGATGTTCCCTCTTGTTCGTGTGGCTGGGTGGGAAAGGCACACAGCCAAGAGAAATGAAAATATATCCACACCCTGCTCAAAATAAAAAGCCATGACATGGATAAAAAGAAGGGAAAAAACCACATCCAGAAAATTAGTATTTTTTTTTTCCAATTAAATGAAGATTCTGTTAAACTCAATTCACTGTTTTCTAATAATGGAAGCAATAAATATAAGGCAAAAAGTTATTAATAAATCTTACAGTTGAAACAGAAGGTGGCCCAACACTTTGGAAGCTAAATTGACATTTAAGAGAGCATTAAGGGCACGAGTTTTGGAATGTGATTTGCAGACCCAATCCTTGGCACCCAGGTTAGTTCAAACACCCTTGCTCAGCACTGAGTCCAGCTGGCTTCACACAGAAGCAGGTAAGTCCTTACATGATTTCTTCTGCTAGCCAGGGAATTGACAGAGGCAGTCATTTCCTAAAGAGCAGCAATAACACAAATGAAAGGACTTTCTACAGTGATCAGCTGACCTTTCATTAGCACTCCAGCTGCAAACCTATAACAAAAATATTTCATTACCCAATTGGGTTTTTATAAAAATAAGCATCACAAAAGGCCAGATGACACCAAAATAAGAGTACTAGAGGAATTAAAAGTGTACAGACTCCTAAGAATGTGAAGAAGTATGCATGTATTTAGTGTTCAGCATCTCAGGTGACTCATAAATCTTAGTATTAAGCCATCTGCTCAGCTCTCATCTCCACTAATTCAGTCCTTATGCTGAATTATGCTCCTTAGCTATTTTTGTCAACAAGGCACAAAACTTTTGTCCAAAATGTTGTAGCACTCCTGGTGTATGTGCTTCCCAGTGTGGAGGAAATGCCACCGGACATGCAGTCACTGTTGTGGCTCAGAGGAATGGGAGGAGGAACACGAATCTCCACCTTCTGGTGAAGGTTCACAGACGTGTCCTGCCAAGGCTGGGGCGGACTCTATCGCGTTAAGGTAACTAACGGCTTCGAGACCCTGCAAGCCAAAGGGAATGCAGCAGTCAACTCATTCCTGTCAAAAAGTTTATGATGCTGAACAGTCATACTTACGATGCTTGATTGCAGGAGGCAGCAGGAGGACAAATAAATGTGGCCACAAATATGCTAGCTCTTTTAAAAGTAAATCCATTTAGTACTGACAAACACACCGAGAGTATGTACATATTGTAGAGTGGCAGACACTTTTAGAAATTGTTTAGCCTTCTCAGAGAAAGTGATTCTTTGTTGAAGAGGATTTTGTTGGGTTTTTTAGAGATTGCTGCCATAGTATATTACCATAGCCCAGGCCAGCCTTAATACTGAGCTATTTATTATCTTAATTTGCACATTAATCACTAATATCAGCCAGTTTTCCTTATAGAGCTTTTTGGTTTTCCTTTGTAGGTTTTCAGAAGAATCTCCAATTTTCTGATTGTTTTGAAAGCTTAAGAATGCATGTAGTAAGGCAACAAACCTCAAGGGAAGAAATGAGAGAAAAGAAAGCCTTTACCTTTTCCACTGAGAAAATTAATTTCAGCAGATCGAGCCTGTACTCCACACAAAGACATTCCTCCTTTTCCCAGTTTAGCTGATTCCAAATTTTCCCTATGACCTTGCCTAGATTAAATTTACAGTCAAGCAATCTTATCTTTTAAATCAACAAATTGGATTAGTGATACTCTCAGCTGGGAAGCAGTTTTCACACACTTACCAAATTTGGACAAAAAAAATTTCCAAATTCTATTCAATTTAGCTGACTAATATCCAAAAGTTCCTTCAGAAGACTGTTTCAGAAAAGATCATAATTAGCTACAAAACCCAACCTGAGACATTGCTTGAGAAGTGCTACAAAATCCTTGTATCTACACAGATAAATAAACAAAGACACTTCCAAAACAGCAGCAACAAAAGTGATGCTTGGTTGCGAAAGGAGAATATGTAATTTCTTGGAAGGTTAATCCCTCCCAGTTCAGTATCTACATTTGAAAAGGTGTAGGAAGCACTCAGTGCTATCACCAAGTGGAACTTAACATAAAAAGAACTAAAACCAACCCAAGCCCAGAGGAGCTGCCCTTTTATTTCTCCTTATAACTGGTCCACATTTCTTCTTATGCAAGGTTATTGCTGGGAAGAATATGGAAGGTTTGCATAGATTTTGAATTCTCTAGCCTTTTGCATATTAAATATTAATATGTGGAGGATCACAAAGAGACAAAATGTCAATAACTAATCAAAGTAGAGATAAAATGCAAGATTTCACTGTTCATCACCATTTCAATACTTTGCATATCAAAGGCCACTAAATACACTGTTTCAAAAGAAACATATAGTTTTGTAGAGAGAGGAATTTAAGGCAGCATGCATGCAGATTAAGCCTCCTTTCTTTGGAATTTGCTTCATCACTTTTCTCAACTGCCCTTCAGCTGAATCCTGGGCAGCAGCTGGTCACCAAATAATGGGATGGTGCTTATTTTATGGGAGGTTCTTATTTTTATCTTTCATAATTTATTTGTAAACGAGTAAGAATAAATAAGTAACAGTAATAGTGACTACTCTCTACATGGATATGGAGAGGAGGAGAATGGGATTAGGAAGAATGTTCCACGTTCCAGTGCAAACAGCAGCAGCTGTAAGTCACTGCAATGCCATGTCTCTGTAAAGGCTGCCAAGGATGTGAAAGTCTGAAGATGCTCTCTGCCTTACCTATGTTAAAGGACTGCAACAACATGGCTGAAATTGGGAAGACAATTCACCTGTTTGGATAATCAACCATATAAGAACTGTGCTTTGAAGCACACAACTACTGCTGAATTTCAAAGCTTTTTCTGCATTGTTACTTACATATTTGTCTTAGAACTATGGATATTCACTGAAAAGACCGTAGAATCACACCACAGCGCTAACAGTTATAAAAATACATTTCAATAAGATAGTTAAAAGCTGTTTTTCTACAAAACTTATTCATATCTTGGATGTGTCTAATACATACACAATAGGTACTAGTTCTAACAAGCAGAATGCTATTTACCACTAGTGTCATGTATGAAGCATTTTCAATTTATTCTTAACAGCGGTGTTAAAATTATATTCCTCTCACAATGTTCTTCTCCATACCTTAGCATGAATAAGCTAAACTAGTATGATTTTTCATCCATCTTATTCAGAAAAGCCCAATATCATGGCCATTTTCCACAAATACAGCACAAGTGAAAGGGTTCTCTTTTGTTTACTAAATTTGGGAATTGGACCAGAAAACTGATACACATTATATCACAAAGTTGAGGATGAGTTGGCAATTTCTGTGTTAATATTTAAAAATGTTCAGATTACTGACAAAAGCTGTACTGAAAGGATCATCTTCTCTGAGCCCCTGGTGCCATGCAGGTGAGCATTGCTCAGACCATGTGATGAGTTGCTGCCTGCTTCCAATCCTTAGGTCCTCTTACTTTAAGTTTTGAAAAAAAAATCCATAAAAAATAAAAATTTAATAAAACCCAGCAAACTGGCCAGACCAAAATCTTTTCATTCTGAAGACACCAAGACTCCAACAGGCATTAAATTCTTTAACAGAAAAAAAGCCATAAACTCTGTAAATTGTGTCAGGTCACTATGAGGAAGATCAGCTATTTGCACCTGCTTAGCCACAGTTATTTACTTCAGAAATACCTGTGCCAGGAATTCCAGCTGCACCTGCACAGCAACATCTGAACCATTACAATCTGAGGAATACTTCAGCACAGGCTTGCCACAGAATGATGCTCTGTTGATGCACCAACCTGTTGTGGACAGCAAACCCTTGTATTTAATCAATGCTTTGCACGAAGCCTTCCTCTATGCATGCAGACATCTCCAAAAATGCATTACCTCCATCCCCTCATCTTTACAGAAACAATCATGAATATTTCAAGATGACAAATCAAAAAGGATATTTTGTATCCTGGTCAAAGGAAAATTTGTGATAAGGTGTGGTATAACAGTAAACTATTGATCTTAGGGAGTTACAGCTTGTTACTACCTTAATGTTATCCTAATTAGTATAGTTCATCTTCAGAAGACCCAGCTGGAAGGCACCATGCAATATTCAGATGGAACATAACAATATTTAGGTAGAGTTGCAGAGAAGAAACACTGTGGGGAGGCAGGGGGGAACTGACAGTTTTATGCATATTTTTTAAATTCTGGCCACAAATTTTACATACATGTTTAACCCAGTACTGCTATTGCACTTTGTGTTATTTGACTTTGCCTCATTACCCTGCAGAGAAAGGAGCAAAGAGAGCATCAGCTTCACACCAACAATGCTGTTTTCAAACCCCCCATTTTGAAGCACTGGAATTTCTGCTCTGATCGTAGCTGTACACACCTGCCTTGTGGTACCTGTTTCCCTCAACAGGGATGGGAGCTTCATACTCCACCTCCAACTTTGCTGCCTACAAACTCCAATCTGGCCAGGGTGGCCCTGACCAAGGAGGTTACTTGTAATTCAGATTGTATCTGAATTTCTGAGTCTTTGCCAAAGCTGGAGCCACAATTCTTTGTCCTGTGGGGGACAGATCGACCCCTTTGCCACCCATCTTTGCTCCAGATGCTTCTTTGAGAATGAGGCATACTCTGAAAACTTCACTATGGCATGGAGGAGGAACACACAAATGCCATTGACCACTACATGTCCTTCCACCCTCAGGACACACTTTGAGGTCTTTTGGTATCCAAAATACGGTACTATGACTATACTGGAATAGAACTGAAAAGCCACAGAACCATACAGAGGCTTGTAACTAATGATACAGTTCCTGTTTTTGGCAACCACCAAAACTGGTTGTTTCCAAAGTCACAAATACAGGCATGATTTATTGCAATGCTCACAATGCTGGGTTTCTGATTCACTTCACCTCAGTACAACCACAAAATATAAAACTGATAAAGGGTCAACATAAAATGAGAATATATGTTCAGACAAGGCTCTATTTGCCGATCTAACAAAAGATTCCTAGTATAAAGTTCACAAACATCATTTCCACCGTGCAATGTCCATGCTCAATGAACTCCTTCTTTCTATATTTTCTTGAATAGGAGCTCCTTGTTCCATCCAAACATGTAGCAACAATCTACGTCCACCTGCTTTTCTCTGCTAATCAACTTCTGGAGACTCCCATGCCTTCACAGTGATAGAGCTGCAGCGGAGGCAAAATTGCAAGCATCTGTTGGCACTATTTCCATAATAAGATTATACAAGCCCTTGAAGAACTAAGATCAAGTGAAAAATCCAGAAGACTTGAAAGCCTCATTAGCTTCTGGTTAATCAGAATCGGAAGTTGTCTTTAGAAGATGGGGGACTCTTGAAATTTCTCTGAGGACTTGTTTTCACAGTTGTAATTAGCAACTGGTAGCAGGAAAACAAAAAGCTTTAAACCAGCATTTTTCAGAAGCTCTGCGAGTGGTTTCGTTTGTAACTTGAAAACATTCTCCAACAGCAGATGAGAACTACTACTGATCCCCCCATGACAATGGCAGAGTAGAGGAATACAGTCGAGGGGGAAAACAGCAGCAAAAGGTTATTTTGCTGCCATAAACTTAAACAGCTTACTGTGATGATGAAGGGAACAAGACAAAACATACAGAATTGGGAAAATAGATGGAACTCACAGCTGATTTCAATGCTGCCTTTAGTAAGTCAACAAAGAAACAGGAAAACCACACTCCTTTCTGTCTTCATCTTGGGAGCCTTTAAGTGCAGGAAAATTGAGCTTCAGGAAGGTGTAAAATATTTATGCAAGGGACAGACACACCTGGCTCTTGGGGAATGGGAGGAGCAACACATTTTAGAAGAAGAAGAAGGAGGAAGAAGCACTTCTACAGAAGTCATAATTTGGATAAATCTTGATAAGTAATACTAAAGGTGATTAAATTCTGGACACACGCCACATTTCTTAAGGCTATTCAAGTTTCTCCAAAATCTTGCAATCACCTCCACTTTCTACTTGCACAAAAAAGATTTTTCATAAAATTCACACTGTTTCATTTCAAAGCTAATGCAGGCACAAGAATTCCTAGTCATAATATTAATATTTTCAGTACTACATTTTGGTAAGTTGCATTAAAATGTCTCAAGCACAAACTCACAGTGACCTCTGCTGAACAGTTAGTGCATCTGCCACACAGAATATGGAGCTGCTACACTGCCAATCTCAGCACTTGCAAATCTGTCACACAAGCAGCATTTTCAAAGGAATGTCACTGCTTAAGCTACAAAACCCACAGCTCTGTTTGATATGGAACAGATAAAATTTTATGCAGAATATCAGGAGGAATCTCCTGATAAGCCAAAACAAAAAGATTAGCTTTCACCAAAGCTCTTTATGTCACTTTGTAAGCTATCTAATGCTATTGGCTACATCCAGTAATTTCAATTATTCACTACGGGATTACACTTATTTCAGTAAATTCAACAACAGCAGGCTGCTTGTGCTTCCAGGGTGACTGTGGTGAGAGCAGCACTGGCTGCAGTGCACTAAGAATACTTCTATTTTATAAATGAAAAAATTCATAAATCTCTGTCTAACATTGTTTTAAGACTATTGCAAATATTTCTGTTTCTCAAATCCTCTTCCTAGGCTAGGTGTGGTTGTCCAGACCAGCCTTGCCAGCACTGGACCCCTGCTCCTCTCCAGCTGAGACTCCCAGCAGAGCAGGGCAAGCAGAGAGCTGTCCTGGGCATCCGGCATCAGCCTGGGCTCCGCAGTGCACAGCACGGACAATGGGATGGGGACTACCTCTCCCACCTTCTCCCTGTGCAGTCTCCCACGCTGCCTGGTGTGTGGATGAAGCCCAGCTGCTACTCCAGGCCACAGGTGTGTCTATCCAGGAACAACGGATAACAAAAAAAACAAGTTCAACAAAAATTAAGAACTCCTTCTGGTCGCTGTTTCCAGTACGGGTAATATCACTTCAGCTCCATTTCCCTCCATAGCTCTCATTTTCTTCCTGTCTTGAAGGACAGCAACCATATTCTGCTGGTGGACTCCTTTTTCTATTCATATTTAAGTCCATTTTTTTTCCTTTTTTTCCTGTTAGAAAGTAAGTAATTGAGTCTCTCTGGCCAAATCAATGATATTCCCAGAGCATTTACTCCAGGACCCAGAAATAATAGGAGAGGCGTCTCAGTGCCACACAGGAGTACAGAAAAAGTGGTTCCTCTTGGTGTGCATTAAATATATATATATATACACACACATATACATATGTATGTATGTGTGTGTATATATATATATGTATGTGTGTATATATATCTCCTGTGAAGATACTGGGGCTTCTTCCTACTGAGAGGGATCATTAAAAACCTTTTGGCTTGAATAAACAGTTGCTTTGTTACTACACCTCTTTTTTAATGAAATACAGAGAAAAACCTGTGCACAGAGACATGGTACATTTTATTCAAAGCCAGCCAGTTTAAGTGCATTAAAAATATTCTTCTAGCTTAAATAAATTTTGCTAGTTAAAAGACGTCCCACACTTCCCTACTTCCTACTTTTTTACTTCATAGCAGGTGACTGCGCTTCTGAATACAAAATGGGAAGAAAGAGCTCATTTACTCATTTCTGCCATCAGAAAACCATATACATTTCAGACTTACCAGTGTTTACCAAAAACAAGTTATTATCACTTTTTACAAGAGCCATTTAATCCACTTGTGCACCTCCATATGCAAACTTGCTTTTATTTAAATAATATCCAGTCAAATAAACCATACTGAACTGCGAGACTGACATAAATAGCTCAATATTTAAGTCTCTCTATTGCTTTAAAGTTATTATGCATAAAACTGGACTAGTTAAAACTCCATCTCAAATTGCATTACACACCATGTTGCCAAGGAAGTAATTTGCATATTATGCCACCAAACACAAGTCCTTCCCTGAGAGCCTTTCAAATTACTCTGTTCATTTAGACACAACAGCTCCCCAGGCCATGCTCCAGTATCAAAGCTACCGGGCAGCACCTCTGCAGTGCCCTACAGCTCTGAACAATGAAGACTTGTGGGACTCCAGATTTTATTATCCCGACATGGCCTAACCAAGCTTCTGCTTGTGACAAGGGCAAGACTTCTTATTTTAATCTTAAATACCAAAATAATTGTGAGATAAGAAATAAAGCAACAGCTGGAGTAGCCCCAAGTTAAGAGCCACAAACTGACCATTTCAAAACAGTATGGCAAGAAAAGATATACATCAAATCTGACCTGAACCAGGACTCATTCAAGTCCTAACTAAAATTTCAGGATTTTCAGTCCTTAATATTTCATCAGACTCTTGTGATTCTAATCCAGAGTTTCAAAACACAGATTTTAGCTTAAACCGTGAATGCTTCTTCACTTTATGAAGACACGTTGTCATCACGAGAACGATACTCTCATGATGAACTTCAAACAAACTCCAAGGATTTCTAAAAGGTAACCGCTTGAATTTTCACCACTCAAATCATGATCTTTGTACATTAAGGGAGAACAGAAATGAAGCTTCCATGATCTAGCACAGAATTAAAGACAGATTTAACTTTCATATCTCTAAGCCAAACTAAAGCTCTAAGTCAACAGACAGCAAGTTCTTCACATTATTTCTGTACAGATCCATGTCAAGCTTTGTGATTCTGACACTTCCAGATCTGACATTAAATACAAGATCATGGCTGCAAACCAATCCTTAATGTATCCTATGGAGCCCATTTAACAGTATTTGTACAGTATAAAATGATATCATATACAATTAGAATGTGTATCATGCAACTCTTCAGTTGCTGACTCAACAGAAGATGGTAACTTAGAAATATTTTATGGTATTTTACAGTAACTATAAAACCACAATATGATTCCCTTATTTTTACGACTCTAAATACAACTCAGATTTGTTTTAAGCAAATGAAAGTTATGCTCCCGCAGGAAAATACATCTTTAGTTTTTACAACATTCCATAACACACAAGATGTACAGAGGGTTTATTTAGCTTCAGAGACATATTTTGACATCATAAAAATTCCCATCTTTGGCAGTTCTGAGTGACTGGAATTAACTTATTTACTTGGAATTAACATAATAACTTAACCAGATGGTATGAGAGTTACAGTTGATTAGATCAATGACAATAATGTCACCAAGTCTGAGCATCTGACCTTGGCAAAACAAATATTGCAATATTTACAGTTAAAGAGGCAGACAAATCTGTAAAGAATGGCTGTTGGTGAATTGTATGAACACAGAGCTCCTCATTAAGAGAATATGCTACCAGAGAAACTGAATGTTATCCTGTCACCTATTCTATGAAGCTTCCTCTGTTATGAAAAATATTTTTAATATGCATTCCAAACAGCATTCATTTACATATATGTACTAATTCTCTTTTTTATTGGTTCATTTCTAGATTTAACAGACATGTAGGTAATTGAAATTTTATATAGCACACTAAACAGAATATAAGCCATGCACTGATTTTAACATTTTTATAAACCAAAATTACAATCAGGTAATATACATGCATCTTTTATTTATTGCAAATAGTTAAAAAACATACTTCATTAATGTATTGTTACCCTAAAGCTTCTCTGAATGTCCAAATAATTTCCCAATTGCATCTCAAAATTAAACTCCTTAGTTTTCATCTCTATACCCCAGGGCTTTACTGCACAACACAACATATTTTAATATGGTTAAATGCTACTGATGTTGCAAAATGTTATTCCTTATTGAAAATGGTCATTAATATCACTTCATACCTCAGAGAGTATGGTAGTAATTTGGCAATAAAACACACTATTATCATCGTCTTCTAATAACCTGAAAGTGTTGTAATCCTAGGGCCCTAAATGTGTTATGGAATATTATTAGAACAAGCGCATTCTGGTCATTATTTAGATGGGAACATTTCCCATGTCTCTCATACCTCATTCAGTAATTGCACACTCCTGCTATAATTAAATCTGCCCATTTTAAATTGTCCATAATATTCTGAGGTTCATTTTCTGGTCCTGTGGGACACATCATTGACTCCATTTTGGGAACAACATACTTTTTAATGATATATTTTAAATTGTTTATTTTTATTTAAGTGACTGTCTAGAATTTGAAACATCCTGAATTAGATAAAACAGTTTAAAGTGGGGGAAATGAAAAAAGCAGCAGCAGCTTCCTAAATATATAAAACAAGAGTGAAATACTTCTTCCCCCTTGAAGTGTCTTTACCTACTTGTCAAGCATTAAATGTACTGTCTTCCAGGGGAAAATATTGCTTTGAGATGAGCAGCAGGAGACAGTCAGGTTCATAGGAATATAAATGCTATCTCCGAGGCTTGGCCAGGAGCCCCTCTACCAGAGCCACGTGCACACAGCAGCCACACATTCTATTCCCTACAATTCAGACTGAGATATATAATATAACCAAAAATAGCAGAGTGAAGGGCTTAAATTAAGAAAAGCCCAAGGCTGCAACGCAGTGTATTTAAACAAACAAGTAACCACATCCAAGTGTAAACTGTTCGCTGTGAATATATTTTGAAAATGTACATGTTTGAAAACGGATATGTTGCAAAACTGGTGTAATTTAACAGTATTAATAGCAGCAGCTGCATGATCTGGTCAGTCCACGAGGCATCTCCATCCTGCCCTGCCAGAGCTTGGACAAGAGCATCGAAGGAAAGCTCTCTGCTTCCACATCTCAGCTGAAAGCAAGTGTTAAGCCATTTTCCCCTCATCTAAATAAACCTTCACACACAAATCTCGTAAGGGATCTCCGCTGGATTTTGTGCACAAATAAACTGCCAAACTTGCACACACCGGGCAAATTGTGGGAAACCCATAAGCAAACTGTATCCAGACAAACCTAACAAGTGAGCCAGCTCATCCACTTGGCACCCTCAGCTGAACTGTGCAGCGTGAGCCAGGGATAGACCATACCAGAAAATAAAAACTCCTGAAGAGTGGCACCCGGGTTAACTATCTGTTGTGACAATAGAAGGGAAAAAAAAATGCATTTCTATTTAGAAAAATAATAACACTTAAAGCATATTCCAAGGCCATGTGAAACATATACAAGCCTGCATGGTTGTATAAATCCGCGTCACATATAAAATGCTGTAAGAACTAAAGAACTAGAAAGTAGATCCCTTAATCAACAAATACTGAGCTTAATGACACAGTTTACTGAAATGGGAAACAAACTAATGCTTATGTCTCTCTACAAGCAACTCTGGTGTTTTAAAATGCACAGAAAGAGAAGATCCAGCAGAAGTATTTGCTCTACAATCCTGCTACACTGTAGATAACAAAAACATTTCAGGGCTCAACTAAACTGCTAAGAGAATGAAAATCTTCTTCAGTTACCTGTCAATAGTAAAAAAGCAAAAGCATCCAAGATCAAAAATTTAAGGATAAAGGGAGGATCAAATTATTGATAGGGACAGCTTTAAACATCTGAGAAGTTAACCTCACACATAAACAGGAACTGCTGTGTTAAAACCATATTAAATCATCATGGAGGAGACTGCAGTCAAGCACTCAAAAGTCCCTATACTTGTGATATTTTTCATACATTGTTAATATTTTGCATTCTCATTTACAGCTGGGACTAGGTATCTCCTGAAAAAATCTCAGTTCCAGAGTCACTGATTTACAGAGAGTCTATCTTCATGTTTACACACATGTGGATGTTCAACAGCTGGATAGAAGTTCCCAAATCCAAGATTTACACAAACAGCAGAATATTTCACTCTTTCTCTTATGTGCTTCTCTACAGTTGCAGGAGGAAGTTCTGTGTCACACCACCATGCTCTCAGATATTTATTTAGACAGTTTTACAAATCTGCAGCTTTATTGGTTTGGACCAAGTACAGTGTTGGAATTCAAGCAATAAACTTCCACTTGACACCAGTCATGCTCCTGGTACCTCGCTGTTCTGCTGACAACTAATTTAGAAATAAAGCAGTATTTTTAATTTTTAAACTGCCTGATTAAGGAGATAAACATGTTATGAAATTACTTTTGCAACTATACTGTTATTGCTACAAATCAGAATTAGTAGTCTTTGTCCTCCAAAAATTATAAAAATTCTAATTATTTTTTCTTAATTTCAGATTCAAAATAGATTCATATATCTGATATGTCTCCAATAGTTGGAACAAGTGAAGCAATAGAATGAAGCAGTTTAGAAATTAATAAAGGAAAATGTCTAGGAGTCCACGAATCAAGAAGGGTGAAGAGCTGTACCCTGTAACAACATCTTCCTGAAGAGAAAAGAGAACTCTGAATTTTCAAGCAATGACATGATTTTGATAGCTTAGATCATACTATAATATGGTATAAAAGCTTGTAGCATTATGTGTTCCTTTTACAGAAGACAATCATATTTGAATCCTTTAAGACAAAACTGATACATTAGTATCACAAATTAGCCAGCCAGATTCTCCATAGACAGTTTTTAAATAAAACAAAGATTTCCCAAACACCTAGAAAAAAAATGATCCAACAGTCACAGTTATTTGTTGGCATCTGCAATACATTTTTTGTTGTCTATTAAACAAACACTAAAAAATGTATGCCATAAAACTGCACCTATGGATATTTTATCCATCTTCATTTATAGTGACCTACATGTCTCTGAAGAAGTTACAGATTTTGCAACATTTTAATAGAAAGTTCAAAAAAAATAGCTCAGTAAATTCATATCTTTGACATCTTTAACATATACTAATTTTCATCAATGCAAAATGAAGACCAGTTCCTCCATAAAAAGGTCTTCAAAAAAATATGTATCTCACTAAAAGACATACAGGTAGAAATACTGCCTCATCTACCTCTCTGCATAATAGCAAAAAACTATATAACTGTTTTTAATTTTTCAGAAAATTATTTGAAACCTGAATAAAAACAAATAATTGCCCAGCCTTTTTGAGGGAAAAAATAAAAAACTAAACAGAAAAAAACCCTGAGTGTAATTAAACAGATTGAACACAAGAGGTAGCTCGTGTCTCCGTGTTCTTCATTCGACTACAAAACAGGAAAGTGAACGGAATGGCAAATACAGCTGCCACAATGAAAGATATGTTTTTAAAAGCAAGATGGACAAACGGAATTTTCTGGGCTCAAAGCATTCAGAGAGCGATGAGTGGTTTATTCTGGGTGTACTTCTGTGGAAAGCACCTTGTTCACTTTGAGTTATTTCATAGCAAAGCCCTGAGTCCCCACAGAAAAGTTCATTTTCATCCAGGCTGCTTCTTTTTTTCCCCCAATGAAAAGGAATGCCATCTGCTTCACATATAACCCCAGTATTTTCTTGAGGATCATTAGAACTTACTCTAATTCGAGGCCCATTTTGTATGGTAAATACATCTTCTTGAAAACACAATGATATTGATATTGAAGATGTAATTATAAATGCATAGGTTTTCATACCTGTTTTCAAATATGTTAATTAAAATATGGCACAGTTGCAGGAAAAAAAAATCGGCTAAAAGGAGTGTGATGTATATATTATCAAGTAGATTATAATTATTACCTCTTCTTGATAAATGTATTTAGAAAATTAATGCTTCAACACTGTGCATCTAATAATTTTAATCATCTTTTAATAATGGACAAATCCATCAAAATCTACAGAGATTCCCTCACTGTTATGTTTCTATAAGTGCACACCAGGAACTTCCAAATTCTTCCTAATGACAATAATTAAGCAGCTGGCCACAATGACCTGTACCTTTCTGTGGCTCAGTCTCAAAAAGTGCCTCCCAATAATTACACACATGCTGAGAACTGAAAGAGAATCTTCATTACGGACAACCGCAGGATGCAGAAGTCTGACCCGGGCGGAGCAGCTCCCCCGGTGACTGCTGCACCTCCCTGGCAGTGGCACACTCAGGTGTCAAACCAGGTGCTGCAGAGCAGTTGTGAGAGCACCAAGCTTATGCTCACCTGCCGGCAGTAAATACGCTGCGAAAAAGAGGCTTTTATAAAGATCTTTTAGGCTTGCCGAAAAATACAGATCATCTTAATTTTCATACAATTTGTACACGTTACCTGGTATTTAAACCCCAAAGGATCAGAAAATAATGCCCAGGACCTTTCTGAAGTCACATTTTGTCTTTTGCAAAAGAACAAAAAAAGCCCTTATGTAAATGCCACAGGTACAGTTCCTTACTCAACCAAGATACAGTTGCAGGTGAATTTTAAACAAGTAACCTCCCACAAACACTAGCAGGATTGAAGCTGTCTCTACTCAAGATGCAACGTTCTCCCGTGGGTGTACACACACATAGACAAGCACACATAAATAAATTTCAGATTAGGATCTGTTCTTCAGGGTTGCGTCCTTGGGGCAGATATGCCCCTGCAATGGCAGGATCCCAGTTTTAGCCAACATTCTTCAAATATATGAATGCACTCAACATGAAAGATTAGGACCTACCAGTTAACCTTTATCACAAAAACAGTGCAAAGAACCATGTAGAACTCTTTACTTTGAATAAAAGCTGCTCTGATCAACAAGAGATTTCCTATGGGATAAATGGAGCAAGGGAGATTTTGCCAATTGCTGCAGTAATGTGTAATATTCAGTGCCATAACAAATCACATCTTACTGTCATCTCAGTACCCAGTTCCCACTCAGAATCTTTAAGTAACAGATCCAAAAGCACTTAATGTTTTACGCTGAAAAGCTGTCTATACAAAAACATTTAATGCATGGTATGCAGTGAACTGCACATACAACCTCTGCAGTATAAAATTTACCAAAGCATAAGAAACCACAGATATATAGATACAGATATATATATATATTCCCTTAAATGGGCAAATACTAACATACAGAAGGGAAAAAATACACTATAAGTGTATATTTGAGATAAAATCCCCATACCACTTAACTTTGCACCATGTTCTTGAGAAACATACAAATGCAGCTAAAAAACTATACTCGTTCCCAATGTTTACTGATAACAAAAATAAGGATATTATGACCTTAAGCTTCAATCCTGATTTATTTTCAGGGCTCATTAACTTCACATAAAAATGCCATTATTAAAATTTTAAAGGCAAAGAATATTATAAACTAGTATTCATTTCATAATTTGTGAATCTGTTATAGTCTACATTTCTTTTTTCATGTACCCATTTCAGGTGCTGTTGAAAACATCTGAAGCAATGATTCATTCCAAAAAAATTTTATTTAAATAACTTAAGTAGACTTAGTGAAATATTTAACCTAAGCAGAGCAACACACTCAAGTTTCAACATAGCTGTAGCCGCTCAGTGGAAAATACAATTTTCCCAGTTTAATTGAGTGTACGGTACCCACGACAGCGTTGGCACTACCTGTGTGTACTGCCAGACTGCTAACAGGGAGAAGCAGGTAATTCACCTAATGCTCTTACCCACCTAACATCCTTAAATGCTGATGTTTATTTGACAAGACAAACCAGAGGAATCCAATCCTGGAACACATAGAGGCTGAAGCACCAAAGGAGATTAAATATCAACTAGGGCAGCTGGATGCCATTTCATTTTGGCCTGAACTCAAGTGAAACAAAACACAGGCAACCTGACTGGAAAGCCAACAGAGAAGGCCCAGAGCAACAGGAGCCCTCAGCCAGGACCTGCATCACCCCCCACTTAATTGCATGCTGTTAATGAAAACTGCTTTATTCCAGCCCCCAGTTTTGCATGGGCTCCTTGGGCTCCTTTGCCAACAGGGATAAAGGGGAGCAAGAGAAGCCACCGGGATGGCTGAGGCCAGGCTTGCTACCAGGGAGGGGTGTGAGAGAGAACCAGACACAGATAACAAGCATGCTCCTACAATTTAATCATTTCTGAGAAACAACTTCACAGCACTGGGTAAGGTGTCTGGAGTCTGTCAAAGTCAAGGGGTTTAGGCATTTAGGCACCCAAGACACTTCTTTAAACTGGAGCTTTGACCGCATCTGGACACAAAGCTTTTGCAGAAGCTGACTTTAGCTCCACTCGCTAATCTTCTTACGCTCCCTCAGTGGCCGATAACCAAAGTGGCTCCACCAAAGCACAGCTCAGGGAGGCCAAACTACAGCTGCTTCTCCAGCAGGACTCAGAGACAAAACCTGGCACCAAAAAACAAGGAGAGGAGCCTCACCCTAGTTGCAGTCAAGCTTCAAGGGAGGGACATCACAAACTGACGTGTTATCGTCACATTTGTGAGTATCTGAACAAGGCAAACATGTATGTGAAAAGGTTTTTACAGAATTCGTTTAATTACTAATATTAAGAATTGTTTTGAATACTACAGATTAGGCATATTACAAGTCATAAAACCACAGAGTGTTATGGGGTTTGAATGGACCTTAAAGATCATCTAGTCCCAACTCACCCTGCCATGTGCAGGGACGCTTCTCACTACACCAGACTGCTCAAGGCATTACCCAACCTGGCTTTAAGAACTGCCAGGGTTGGGGCAAATATACCGGGTTTTAAATGGACAGCAAGGACAGGGAGGTACTTCTTATTGGGTCACGAATCCACTTACTCCAATATAATTTCCTAGACTATTACAGATCTTTCTCAGTTTTAAAAAAAGAAAACTGAATTACTGTAGTCCTCTTTTATTATTCAGTTAGACCTCACTATAAATATCCTAGATGAAAAAGTACTCTATCACATTATGGACAGAATACGAACAAAGTGCTCGTATTTACACTCAATGAATCCATTTCCTTGCTGCTACATCACTAGATGGATGGAACATCTCTCCATCTTATCAATAACAATTACAATGTAGTACAAGTAGGAAAAAAACATTAAAACAGCTATAAAAAAATCCACACCACTGTAAACATCAATATAAATTTAAAAGTATTATATAAACTAGTCACTTAATGAAAGTGTGATGAATACCATTATATACTGTAAATCCACAGACAAATAACGTCTTTACTCGAGCATGCAAAATACCTAGCTATAGCCGGATCAGCACTACAACCTTAGAAAAGTAGAAAGTTAAGATTTACGTTCTTAAAAGATAAACTTATAATTTACAGATTCATCTATTGATGCCAATACAGAAAGCTCAATATATCTAAAGTACCATTAACAAATAAATTTTTTTCTACAGAAAACCTATACAAAGAAGTTACCATTACAAATCATTATATTTTGTGATGTAAAAAGAAAAAAAAATTACACCATCCACTGCTATGGAGCACAGAGATATTTTTGCTAAGTTATAAACTGTAAGCACAAGATCTCTGTCCTTAGTTCCAACAGCTCATTATAAAACTTTGGATATAAACTTGAAGAGGGGAGAAATAACCCCCTATAAACCCATAACATTTAACTGAACCAATTTCATCTATCATTCTAATGCCCATCACTGAGTCTTCTGATCACCAGACATGAAAGACTTTGACAGACGCTGTCTCTACCACTCCAAACAGCTTAGGATCATCCCTCAGTTTTGCCATCTCTTGCGTCCTTCTACAGCTCATTTATAGTTCTGTCTAAGAGCACAAGTCTCAGTCACCTCTGAAGAAAAATGCTGGTGTCCTTCTACTGTTGACAATAAAACCTTGGTATTTACCCTTCTACTCTATTTCCTACTTTTATTTTTTTTCCTTAGCTACAGACAAACTTCTCCCTTTTCCATGGCCATTAAGTCTTCTTTAGAGCTTTTGGGGACAGACCTTGTCAAACATCTTTCAGAAATCCAAGTGAGAAATACCATATGGATCATCCTACAGATTTATGAAATATGACTTATACTAACAAACATGTGAGTTAGAAAACATGTCAACCCTCCGCCCAAGATCAGATTCATAAAAACATCAGGATGTAAGAAGAGCAACCAATTGCAAAGTCTTCCTTCCTGTTTGTTCTTTTGTCAACTCAGACTCCACTCCTGCTTACAAGCAGTTGTACCGTATAACAAAATCCAAGCTGGCTGTGCCACATTCCTTCTCCTCATTACCAAGGTGTACCATAACAACAATTTCTCCAAAACAGACTTGCCCAAAGTCACACAGGATGTTTGTGACAGAGTCAAAGCACAGCCAGCCACAGGAGGAGTGGAAGATCAGTTTTTCCCAGAGATCCTCCAGCTGCTCTCCAGAAGAGAAATCAGTCTCTCCTTTCTCCTTCCACAGTTAGATCACTGGGATTTCTGTGTATTCTGCTTATATCCTGTACTGGAGTTCTCTTTTTTAAAATCTGGAGACTTCCTACTTTCTTCCACCATCTATCATCTTAAAAGTTTTCATTAAAAAAAAAAATCCATAGGTCCTGTCTTAATTCCATCTACACTGAAGCTTGTTGCCATGTCACTGATTTACTCCTTCCAGACTTTTTCTATTAAATTAATTCACTGTGTTACAGATGTTGCTGTTGATTTATCTACTGAACTAAACACATAATGAAGCAAAAAGCAAAACCAACAAAAAAAACACATTATTGCTTTTTTTTCTCTTATTAATTTTGTCATGGCTCCAAGAATAATTCCCTCAACAGCAACAAAAAGCCATATGCTTTTCCACTTTAGTCTCTCTGTAAAATCAGCTTTCTAGCAGTAGAATTAAGAAAATAAGTAGTGATGAAAAGATAAACTTAAAAACAAACAGAAAGAACAAGTTACTTAAAAATTCAGGCTGCATTTAAGAAATTAATATAACTAGAATTTTTTTAAAGGGACAATTTTCTTCAGACTATGATTCCTACGGTACAATTCTAGTATTATAACAGAGAAATTTGAATCAAAATCAGTAAGCCTAAAGGTATTTTTTGTTTGATCAAAGCATGAGATACAGCTGCTACATTTTATGAGCCCAAACCAAATGCTGATCTAAACAGTACGAGCAAAGACAAGCTAAGTTCAAATTTGCAACAGGTTTTCAATTTCAGGGTATGAGAATCATGAAGTGTTCACTAAAATGCAGCAGAAGATTAATGTGTTAATCTCTGCAAGTTACCAAAACATAAATTCACTGAATACATCAATAAGTACCTATCAACTTCTGCAGTGATTTAAAAGTAGCCTATCTGAGCTCGGTATCACCAAGCTGTTGCATTTGGAAATGATTAAGAACAGGTAAGAGCAGTTTCAAGTATTTGTTTAACCTGGATTCAATACCCACACAGTATCTAGGAGGTCCTATGGAAACTCGAAGGAAACACTGCCCTTTCCATGAGATGGATGCAATACATTCAGAGGGGCTAATCAAGCACTTTACCTCCCAATAAAAGTAAAGTGAGCGTACACATAACAGCCCATTTTTTTTATTTTGGCAGATGAAAATGCAATTGCTTTTTGGAAGCCATAAAAAGGAAGGGGGTGGGGAAGGGAATGAATGGGTACATCAAGATGGTTATCCTGATCTCTGCACCAGCAAGCATCATACACCAGCTCCGTAACACCTTTACAGAACAATCCTTCACATTATTAGCAAATACTCTTTTGCATTTGATGGCCACTCAAAAGACCGAGCATGTGAATGAAGAGAACAGAGCCAAGAGGCAGAGGGCTAGACAGAAATGCCCTGAAGACCCACCCTGCTTGGGTTAGACCCTGCTGCCTACAGTCACAAACCTTTAACTTGCACACTAGTTAAGCAAGGATGGCTCCATATCCAAAGATTTAAATAGTTTACTATAGAGTTTATTTGCTTACCAAACCACCACTTTATCACTTGGAAGGACTAAAGTCTTATGTTTTTACTAATTAGTAGATGTGAGCTATTATTCTTTCAAGACGTATAACAGGGGGGGGAAAAAGTTTAATTCCCTGTTCCATAATCCACTTGTAGCTGTTCAGGTGCCTAAGTATTGACTCCAAGGGCAATGCTCAAGTTATTTCATTCATTTGCATTTGAGTGAAGTGTCTATATTCAGCCCACCTAACTTCTGATAGAGCGTGGAAGGAGAAAGAAAAATGAATTCATTGTATTTCAGTAACTTAACATATTTTTACATGTACAGAAATGAAGTTCAGTGAATTGTTTTGTAGCAGCAAGCATCAACATTTGTAGCATTCAGGAAATCACTGTCATTCTAAGAAAACAAACTATTACACCACTGCTCTGCATCTGTTTCACCCAATGCAAATCTGTCCATGTCCGTGAGCAAGTGCTGGTGCCAATGCCCCGTCCCTTGTCTGGGAGCAAACAGGTGCAGGAGCTGATAGGGAAGAGGTGGGAGTCTCAGTCTGCATCTGCAACGCTGGTATTGTGCCTGAACAATGTCATAAAGTGAAAAAAACACTGCCCAGTGTCATTCATCAAAGCAGTACGATGGTGTCAAGAAAAGAAATATGTTCTCTGCTGTCAACTTGTTTTAATGAAAATGCATTGCAATATTTAAAAAGTTTTCAAAGCTGACTTCTATTTCTGACAGCTGACAGATTTATGAGAGCTATCTTTGATGAAAAATGTGCAACAAGATTAACAATATTCAAAACAAAGAAATCAATGTAGTCTGCCTGAACATGCCAAAGTACTAATAGAGGAAGAGAAACTCAGTAAAGCAAGGACTGTAGAAGAGAACCTAAGGCAGCTTAACAGCAATGTTTAAAGTTGACAATATTTTAAAAATTGGAACAGCCCTCAATGAACAAATTTACTTCAAGTGTGACAGACTGTGGAACACTGATTCTCTCAAGCACGAGCACTTCATGTTTGATCTTGCTCTCAACAAAACCAGAATGAAAGCAATGAAAGACAAATGGTAGAGTTATTGCCACCTCAATTTTCTTGGGTTTTCTTTTCAGGAAACAATTCAGTGGAATTTCTTTGGTTTTCTGAGGGTATTCTTTTGTGGCTTTTTTTTTTTTAAGGAATTAGCAAATGAAGTAGAAAACTACATTATGAAAACTTTCCATAACTCATCTTAAACATGATCAGCACAGAAACAACTAAAGCATTTTTAAGTTTATACTAACCTTTCTAACCATCTCTTTAATACGTATGGCATACAGCAGATCTAAGTTCAAGAGACTGTGTAAATTTTTTTTCTGACCAGTAGGAATAACCGTAACCACCATCCTGTTCTGCACTTCTTCTTTCCAACTTTTGGTCACAAATTCTATCCTGTACTTTGGAAACCACTCGAGGAAAGATTTTTGAAACCATTCACATTCCCACAAAAGTTCTGGCTCTACTTGACTATAAAAACAAGAGGAGCTAAAAGCCATTGTGCAGGAGGAAAGCCGACATATTTGCCACGATGGGAACATAACTCACACAACTCGAGTGCTGCATGGGTTGGCTATAAACTCTTCAGAAGGGACAGGCAAGGAAGGAGAAGTGGAGTAGCCTTGTATACGTTAGAGACAACTTTGATTGCTTAGAGCTAAATGATGGTGATGCTAGAGCTGAGTGTTTATGGGCAAGAATCAGGGAGAAAGCCAACAGGGCAGATATCCTGGTGGGAATCTGTTACAGACCACCTAACCAGGATGAAGATGTGGAGGAAGTATTTTATAAGCAACTGACAGAAGACTCACAGTTGCTGGCCCTTGTTCTCATGGAAGACTTCAACTTACCAGATGTCTTCTGGAAATACAGCAGAGAGCAATAGTCCAAGAGCTTCCTGCAGTTTATGGAAGGTGACCTTCCTGACACAGCTGGTGAGGGAGTCACCTAGGGAAGGTGCCTGTTGCTCCTGTTGTCTGTAAACAGGGAAGGACTGATGGGTGATGTGATGGTTGGAGGCAGTCTTGGGCACTGAGAACACAAAATGATAGCTTTTGATTCTTGAAGAAGTATGAAAGAGGCAGAACTGCCACAGGCAGCAGAACTGTCACCTTGGACTTCCAGAGGGCAGACTTTGGCATGTTTAGGAACCTGGGTTACAGAGTCCTTTGAGAGGCAGTCCTGAAGGACAAAGGAGTCCAGGAAGGCTGGACATTCTTCAAGAAGGAAACCATAAAGGCATAGGAGCAGGATGGCCCCACATGCTGAAAGACAAATCATTGGGGAAGAAGATGGGCCTGACTGAACAGAGAACTTTGGCTTGAACTCAGGGGGGAAAAAGGAGAGCTTATGACCTTTGGAAGAAGAGACAGGTCACTCAGGAGAACGACAAAGATGTCATGAGGTTATGCACCGAGAAAAAGGACCAAAGCCCAACTAGAACTTAATCTGGCTATTGCCATAAAAGACAATAAAAATGTTTCTATAAATACATTAGCAACAAAACGAAGGCTAAGGAGAGTCTCTATTCCTTACTGTATGCAGAGGGAAGCATAGTGACAAAGAATGAGGAAAAGGCCAATGTACTTAATGCCTTCTTTGCCCCAATCTTTTATTAAAGACCAGTTCTACAGGTGCCCAGTCCCTGAGCTGGAAGACAGGGATAAGGAAGAGAACGAAGCCACGATAATCCAAAGGGAAGCAACCTGCTATACCACTTGGACACACTCAAATCTAGGGAGCCAGATGGGATCCACCCAACGGTACTGAGAGAGCTGGGGAAGTGCTCAGTGAGCCCTTTTCCACCATTCATTAGCAGCCCTGGCTAACCAGGGAGGGCCCAGGTGACTGGAGGCTGGCAAACGTGATGCCCATCTAGAAGAAAAGAGGAAGGAAGATCTAGAAAACTACAGGCCTGTTAGTCTGACCTCAGAGCTGGGAAAGGTCATGGAGCAGGTGATCTTGAGTGCCACTACATAGCACATACAGGACAACCAGGGAATCAGGCCTAGCCAGCACCGGTTTATGAAAAGCAGGTCCTGCTTGACCAACCTGATCTCATTCTATGACAAGGTGACCGCTTACTGGCTGAGGGGAAGGTTGTGGATGTGTCTGCCTAGACTTTACTAAAGCCTTTGACACCATTTCCCACAGCGTTCTCCTGGAGAAACTGGCTGTTTGTGGCTTGGATAGGCTTGCTCTTTGTTGGGTAAAAAACTGGCTGAACAGCAAGGCCCAGACCCAGTGGTGATGAATGGAGTTACATCCAGCTGGCAGCCAGTCACCAGTGGTGCTCCCCCAGGGCTCAGTATTATCTCTGTTATCTGTTTAATATTGTTATCAATGATCTGGATGAGGAGACTGAGGGCACCTTCAGTCAGTTTGCAGAGAACACCAATCTGGGCAAGAGTGTTGATCTGCTGTAAGGCAGGAGGGCTCTGTAGAGGGATCTGGACAGGCTGGATCAGTTAAACAACGCCAGTGGTCTGAGGTTCAACAAGGCAAAGTGCAGGACCCTGCACTTGGGTCACAACAACCCCTGCAGCACTCCAGGCTGGGGGAAAGTGGCTGGAAAGCTGCCTGGAGGAAAGGGATCTGGGGGTGCTGAATATGAGCCAGCCTGGGCCCAGGTGGCAAGAAGGCCAATGACATCCTGACTTGGATCAGCAATAGTGTGGCCAGCAGGACCAGGGCAGTGATCGGCTCCCTGTACTCAGCACTGGTGAATCTTGAGTCCTGTCTCCAGTTCTGGGCCCCTCACCACACGTTGAGGTGCTGGAGTGTATCCAGAGAAGGGCAACAAAGCTGGTGAAGGGTCTGGAGCACGAGTCTTAGGAGGAGCAGGTGAGGGAGCTGGAGGTGTTTAGCCTGGAGAAAAGGAGGCTCAGGAGAGACCTTATCACTCTCTGCAGCCACCTGAAAGGAGGTTGTAGCAAAGTGGGACTCTGTCTCTTCCCCCAGGTAACAAGCGCTAGAGCAAGAGGAAATGGCCTCAAGTCGTGCCAGGGGAGCTTTAGATTGGATCTTAGGAAAGATTTCTTTACAGAAGGGGTTATCAAGGATGAAAACAGGCTGCTCAGCAGAGCGATTGTGTCACCATCCTGGAGGTATTTAAAAGAAGTGTGTATGTGGCACTTAGGGACACAGTTTTGTAGTAGCTTTGGCCGTGCTGGGTTAACAGCTGGACTGATGGTCTTAGAGGCTTTTTCCAACCTAAAGGATTCTTTGATTCTGTGATTCTAAATCTGTAATATACTATTTTTGCTATTTTCTTAAGTTTATTTTTCATTTCTTGACTACATTAGTTCATCTGAAAGGTAATTTTTCTAAGATTGACAAGAAAACTAAGATCTTGATTTTTCAGTTTTAAATTTAGACCACATGAGACATCTCACAATTTCTGACCATACTGAAAACTAGAGTAATAAAGCCTGTGGGAGAAAAAAGAAAATTAAAACAACATCAATTTTTCATAAAGAAAGTACCCTGGATGAAAAGCTGTCAGTCACAGATGTCAAGAAGCCAGTTGCAGCAGAAGTGTGAAATGTGAGCATCACTCTCTCACTGCTTTCTATTTATTTTAAATAACAGATGAACAGTCATTAATATTTACTGTGTTTCAAATTAGTCAGATAACACAAAATTCAGCCTGAAGTCAGATTAGGCAGCAGCTGGTTAGATGGATGTCATCTGTCAGGGGCTGTTCTTCTAAAAGCCACTAATACTGTCAGTGAAAATTACAGTCTACAAATCAAAAGAACGTAAGTGTTTGAACTGAAACACATATGAAATCAGACAGTTCCCACTGGATTTTCCCCATGTGCTATTACCTCCATGATCAATTCACACTTCAACTGACAGAAATTGCTGAGAAAGCAAAACATTGCTTGCTTTCTATCTGAGAAGTATACTTTGAGCCAGTGGACATATTTTTAGACAATTAAAATTATTTTTCCTTCCTTTTTGTCAAGAAATATTAAAATCAACTTGCTGTAAAGCAAAATGTTCACTCACTCTTGTACAGGACAACAGGAGGCAAAACTTTGTTGCTATTACAAAAGTGACAACATGTTAGTTGGAAATGAGATAAAAATCTTTTCCTGTAACATTAAAATACGCTTCTTCTAATAGTATTAAAATTGAAACAAAGATCATTCACTCAGAACTTCAATGACTGTTCCAAATACATGTCAAAATACTGCTTATACAGCACAAAAAAAACCCCACAAGTTTTACACCATGCAAGGATCATCATTCCACAAAAACACTGGCACGGCACTTAAAATGTACTTTCAAGTACTGAAGGGTACTAAAACACTAATTTTCTGTTTCTGCTAAAGTGCTGAGAGTATGAGTATTCTGAAATGGACTATTATGGTAGGTATGTCCAGAAATCATTCTTCTTTTTTTGTTCCATCTAGTTCATATTTGGCAGGCTTTTCCCCCCTTAATTGGAGCAGAATGGCTAAACCTAGAAAGGTATTGCTGCAGCTGACAACAGTGTCTTTTGAAACGCATCATCCCCATTTTGAGGATATAATGCTGCACAACCAGCAGCAAGAAAAATGCATGCATGCTGCTTCCCTGCTAATCAGGGAATGCCACCAAGAATTTTAAATTCATAATCAGCGTGCAGCAGTACTGGCTGGGTGCTGAGTGGGTTTGTACAGAAGGGTGGGCAGATCCCCACTGCAGCGCTCGGAAGGCGAGGCAGGAGTGTACCCTCGTGGTGAAGGCAGCTCCTGCAGAGCAGGCTGTGACAGCACGGGTGTAGCTGGAACGGCCTCTGATGGTCACCAGCACGGTGGAGGCCGCACCACAGGATCTGCAAGGAGATGCCAAGAAAGCTGGGCTTGTTCAGTTTTAAGAGGAGGCTAAAGGAGAAGCTTGTTGTTGTCATCTGTGACCTAATGGGAGGGAAGAAAGAAAACAGAGCTGGGATCTTCTGGGAGGTGACCCAGAAGTGGGAGGAGATGCAACAGTCATGCTAATTGCAACACCAGGAAGTCAGATTAGGCTTTGGAAACAGTTTTTCACCTTGTCAGCAAACACTGAAACAGGTGCACAGAGTGGCTCTGCAATCTGCAGCCTTGGAGATGCACAGGACCTGTTTGCAGCAAGGCGTTGGACTTGATGCCTCCAGAGGTCTCTTCCAGCTTCAGCCATTCTGTTGCTCTGTGACTGTTTCATTTCTCAATCTCCTCGGCCTACATTTCAACAGCAGATCAAAAGCATTCGACCGAGGCAGGGTGAGTATTTCAGCTGTGAGGAGTTTGGTGGATACACACAGAACCTACCAGCTCAGCACACTGCATTTGGCCAAACTCAACCCGGTGTTCTGTGGGTCACCACCAGCCCTCTGTGGGCACAGCCAAGAACAAGGACCTGCCTTCCCTTGCACCTCCTTCTCTCTCAGCATTGGGTAATGTCATGCACTGCCAAATGGAATGGCCAGTTGGCTGTTTTGCTCCCTTGGCTAGCAGGGCTGGACCCCTGAACGACTTTTTCACCCAGCTTTGCAACGGGAGACTCATCCTCTCCTGTAATATCAACAGCTCAGCTGACAGCAAAGCTGCTCCCAGCATCCAGACTGCTCCTTGCAGCAGAGGCCTTTATATTACCCCTTCTCCTATGACCTATCCTTTTTTTCCTGGCAGAATTATCAGCACACTGACCCCACTCATCGCAACCAACAATTCCCAGTGCTGAAGCCAGAGAGAGGTGGGAAGCACAGCCATGGCCAGGGAAGGTGGGAGGTCACACTTATCTGCAGCACCACCACAGTCTTAGATCAGCTAAAATCTGTCACAAAGCCACACTTTCAGGAACCAAAAAGTGTGGTTAATCATGTTAGCTCTTACATGAGCTATAACAACAATTACTCAAACAGAATTAAAAATAATAGCTCAATTTAGATCAGATGAACCTCTAAATTGTCAAAATAAAGCCTAATATTTCGCTTGCATTAAAGAAATCACCAGTTAAATTTGAAAACCTCCTGGCAACATGCTGTTATTTTAACACCACAACAAAATATTTCTTGAGATGGTATGACTGGAGGTAATACCATAATAACTTCCAGGACAAGGCACCAAGAGAAGGAACCCATGACTCTGGGAGAGGACAACTTCTCTTAGTGCACTGGAAATCAGCAGCGAGGAGGGCACTAACCAACCACCAACCACCACAGCGAATGCCATCAAGGCATGATGATTTACACTGCTGTAGGGAGCACCCCAACACACACATCTACCACTATCTCCATGAACAGGCCTCAGTAAGAAAAGGAAAACATGAATTCAAGGCTCACAATGGCCAAACCTCTCACTATCATACCACTCTGCTTCGATTTTACTCTGTTTAACTGAAGGTGAGCCTACTTCACCAGCTACAACCCACCTCACCTTGCTGCGACCACAGTTTTAATAATTATAGCTAACCACTGTGGTTAATAGCTTGCCAGGCTCCACAGGGAATGAGCTTTGCTAGGCCAACTTTCTACTAACAACTCAGCTGCCAGAGGAACCTACACACTCTTATCTCCCAGTGCTCTGTTACACACATCGCATGCTTCTCCTCTTTACATGCTTGTCTAGTTTCATTTTAAAAGAAATAGGATCAGATTTTTCACAACAAATTCTCAGGCTCACACTTAAAGCTGATTTCCTTCTCCCCAGAGAGGGCATCTGAGATATCCCAGAGAATTCAAAACAAACTCTTACAAAAGATAGGAAGAAAATCACTAGATGAAAAGTAATCATAGATCATGGTTTTCAAAAATAATATCTAAATATTAACTGAGATTAATTAATTTTTCTTTACTGCTTAGTTATCTTAAGCGATTGCAAATCATTTGCTGGTAGCTGGTGCTATGGCTTTTTGCTCACCAGACCTGTCACACACCAATAGTCCTGATCCTGGCACATGTCCTACATACTGATGTGAAAAACCATTACTCTTTTGGGCAACCCCCTTCCCTCACATCCAGTGCCATTTTTCAGCTCAGTGCTTCTTTCTCATAAGACAGTAGAAAGGGTAACTCATAGGCCTTTGCCTGCTCTCAAATGCTCATAACAAGGGATCTGGAACACTCCTATTAACTGAGTCATATTTAAGCGCAGGGATTGGAAGATTTTCTAACAACACCCTCTTTGTATGTATTGTTCCTCATCTGAGATAGCGGGCAGTGAACCCCACACGGTTCCGGAATCACAGAGTTTAAATGAAAAGGGAAAAAAAGTTTGTCGCCTCAATTCTATACCACTCCATAGAAGAAAAATAGGAATATTAGTGAATAAACCACAAATCTGCAATCTATGCAAGCCTTGTATGAGCATGGAGCTTTGCCAGGTTCCAAAATGCTGTATGCAATGCATAAGTAGCTATCAGGAAAACAGTTTCAGATCTTAATTAATCCACTGGGGCTCCAGCCCATGTCCCAGTAATCAGTCAGCTGGCGATGACAAAGAGAAATAAGACTTGAGAGGCTCTCACAAAACAGCTAAAAATAAAACTGGATCTGTTTTTTATGTTCCCCTGCACATAAGGATCTTGCTGTCAAATTTTTACTTTTTTATAGTTTTTACTTCATGCAACTGACTTTGTTCTTCATTCAAAACATTACAAGAGGCAACCATTTCTCCTAAAACTATCAAATATTTTTTACATTATGTTGCATAATACTTGTACACCTAAGCAGAACAGCCTACATATTTCTGGAATGTGATTTCTATCCAGATCAACCAATATGACAATATCAGCAGCCAGTGAATGTAATTACCATCACATTTTCTACCTCAGAACAGATAAGCCTAGGGAAAACAACAATAAAAAAGTGATCTGTACTAATAAATAATTTGATGGGAAGATTATCTTGAAAGAGGTTCATTGCTACGTCAGATAGGATATTTGATATTGTCGGGTTTGAACACTTCATGATCTTCCATTTCTAGTAAGTTAGCTAAGCTAACAAAAAAAACCACAAAACGGCAAGGGAAGTGCAGCAATTTGCCTAAACATTTTCTTACATCACTGTAATTCAGAAAATGTAAAAAATGGGGTTTTTTTAAAATGTTCTCAGATTCTTATTGTTATTTTACCAGTGATTTAATAATTTTCATTGGGGGGGAGGTCAAAATAAAAATTTTACCACAAAAAAGAAAAAAAAGAAATTAAACTGGAAAAACGGGAGGTCAGCGATACTAAGGCCAAGGAAGCAGAAAGGGATTTTGCAACATATTGTAATTTTGAGAGACTCTGATTGATATCAATCTACCAAAACATTTAAAAAATAATTTTGGCTTGCCTGCCTGTATAAGCAGAAGCAGAGTCTTGTTCCTCCAGGGAACCACCCAAGTAAAACCACATATATTGTGAGCAGCAAAGTCGACTATTGTCTTCTAAAACAGCAAAGACCAAAGCACAGTTTTAAATAGTCTCAGATGTCAAACATCTATGAGAAAAATGTTTTTTTAAAAAATGAGAAAGAAACTCAATCAACAAAGAAAAGCATTTTTAAGTAACGTTTCTCCTGGTGCTGTAACTGAACCACTGCTCACTCAGTAACTCCGGCCTGGAACGCGTCTGCGTAACCACCAGTTACACTGTGCTGAGCAGAGTTAGGGCTGGCTGGCTGAAAACTGATCAGATTCTGGTAACTTCAAACCCCTAATTTTTAAAGTTCAACAGTAACAAATGCAGTTTGTGTTCTGTGCTTTGTGTTCAACAAATGGTCCAATACACGTAGAAGTAGCTGCCCTTGCGGGAAGAGGGGGAGGGCAGGGAGGAGGTAAGAATGGTTTTGTCTCACTTAATTATAATGATCTGAAGATTGAAACAAGACCAAGCTTGTAGGAAAAATTAACTTTTCTTACAGTCAACTGGAGCATTTAGAAGGGGAAAAATACATTCTTGAGCCAGAAAAGCCCTTATTCAGATCTTTCCAATACACAGAAGTTGATCAAAATGGACCTTTGTCTAGAGTGCTTCATTTCAGATGTATCACCCACTAACATACTGTAACCAAGCCAAAGTAGTAAAAGTCTCTTAAAACTACTCCCATAATTCTGCATTTATGAGTACTGCAGTTCAGACACACATCCCCACAAATAAGAATTTTTAGCAAAACATTTTTTCTGGAAGTGACACCATAAAACTTTTAGCTAAAGCAGATGATGCTTTTTTATTTTCAATAAAAATATAATTTAGAAGATTAAATAATTAAACCAACAAGAATACACATTCGGGACTTGTTCAAGCAACCGCCTGAATTCAATAATTGGGTATAATTTTCATTAACCACTAGAGGTCACACAGTAACCATGGCAGATATCCAAAAGATGAGAGGACTCAAGAACCTTATGGTCTAGTAAAATCAAAATACAGGGGTACTCACTGATTTGCGCCCACAAATGAAATTCTGAAGTTGATTTGAGTAGCCTAGCTCCCCAAAAGATCCAATGAACATGAATGGTCACAGGTGTCATTTAGTATTTTACATCTTCATAAAACTGAGATTTATTATGTTTACTTCTAAAAAACACATCAAATAATGGGTGGTGGTGCAGTGGGATTGTCAGAGCATGCAGCACTTTTGAAGGTTTTCCTGATTTCTTCAAATATTTCCTCATTTAAACTCCTAGAACTTCAATCCAAGCAAAACAGCTTCAGCTATGCCTATAATTAACACTAAAGAATCACAGTAAGCTGGAATATTCTAATATTTTACTAGTTAATGTCTTGCTATGTAAATAGACATTTTAATAGTCCAAGAACAACAGAAATAGTAATAAACCAAATATGATCCCACACACATAAAATACATCGTGTTTTTAATCTAATACCAAAGTTTACACTGGACACAATAACTTACATTCTCTTAAATCTGAATGGATATATGCCCTCAAAATTTAGACGCAGTTGCAATGGTCAGAGTCTGAAAACTACTTGCTTGCGAGAAATTCACTATAGTACTATGGAAAATCTAGTCTATTTCAAAGCATTTGCAGAAACACTATTTGCAAAGTGTTAAAGTGCTTTGTGTTGTACACAGCTAATTTAAAATTCCCTGTAAAGTTCCTTTAAACCCTTCAAGAAGGTATCCTGTGCACACAAGTGCAGAGCAAGAGATGGATCAGAGTCAATGATCCTGCACTCCTTTCATATTAAAATGGGGGATCAGTACACAAAGATATTTCATGAACTGACTCACTTTTTATTCCATTTACTACAGTGCACACTGCATCCTCTCTTTGGAGAAATTTCATTTAATTAGATGCCAGCAACGAAATATAAAGAAAGACCTGTGTATGAAAGTCTTTTACTATGGCAGAGCAGCACTGCCAAGGCATTAAACTGCCCTCTAACCCAAGAACTGGTCCCACCAGAACAGGTGCTTCTGTTGACTTGCATTACCTGTTCTGGAGTAAGTAAAATATTTCACTCCCCAAAGCTCTCAGTCTGGTACATTTCAACATTAAAAAAAATAATAATAATAACAACTAAGGAGCAGTGGAACACCTGTAATCTGAATAATAATTTCAAAAAGTTTCAGCACCCATCATGTTTTTCAGCACAACAGACAACACTACAAAAGCTCACAGGACACACATTGCACTATAGGAGCAATTCCTTGAGACAAAACAGAAATCATAAATCACATTTTAAAAGCAGAAAAGATACAGACTTTTCTCAGCATAAAATTAACACCATAAATCTATCTAGCTCTTAAGAAATATTACAGAAAAAAAAGTCCAGCTTTACCTGCACACAAGCTTGTATGTATACACATACCTACACACACACAGATTAAAAATCAGCAGAGATTGCTTTCCGCTTCATACTAACACAGCAAGACTTACAAACTCCATAAAAATTTAGAAGGCAAGAATATTTTTTCGAGCAATATCCAAATACAAACCTGCTTTTTCTGCGCCTGCCTTTTCTGAGCACCCAATGTAGCAGACTTAAAGCTAAGAGACTTGGACTGTCTCCTAACTTTCACCGAATCTCTCCGGCGATCGTATGAAAAAGACGACGACTTCTTTGTAATTTTCCTCTTAGGTGTGTCTGCCATTTCATCCAAAGTATGGTTACCTTCAAGCAAACAGCATCCCAAGAAAATAAAAACTCAGTATCATCAAGCTCCCACCAAGCTTGTATGAAGCAGTCTTCAATCCTACAGGAAATCTAGCAGCCTGCAAGGAATGGAGCCCACCGAAGAACGGTTTCAGTTCTTCCAACAGGTTGTAAAAATGAAAAAAGCCGATGGTCCTGCAATGCTGTATGTCACTGAAGAGCAGGCAGAACTCCTTCTTGCAGTATAAACTCAAACAGGCTTCAGCAGTGATGCTAATCTGAAAACGTAGTGACTATCCTGCTGAGCACGCTGAAGGTGAACGGGAGGTAGTTCCCTGCACACCAACAGGGTGTGGAAGTACACCAACAGGGTGTGGGGATGAAGCAGAAGACTTTGGGTTCAAAGCATCTTCTTAACTCCTTCCTTTCTGGGCTACTGCTAGGAAATCAACTGAAAAGTCAGACTGACAAAAGCTCCCCAAAAGAGACAGCATTATTTTCTTCTCTTTGGATCCAAGGCACTTTCTGAAAAAACCTTCAGCATGAGGTAACTACCCCATTAAAGGCATTAGGGGCCCTGTTTTAGTCTAATTTAAATATTCCCTTCTCTCTGTCAGTAAGACTATTCACACTACAAACCTAGGAGATACTTCAACTTCTAAGTCAACTAGAAAATAAAGTACCTGACTGAACCTTACCATCCTTCCTAGGAAATAACTGCGAAGTTACAGCAGTCTCTTAGGACCTGTTGGTATCAATGGATAAGAGGGTAATGCTAATGAATTCTCATCCTAGTGACAGTGTGGGAATCTTATCAGACAGCTGAGATTGCAACTTTTGTACCAGGACTGTGTTTAGGGAGGAATGCTTCTCTTGCATAAGCTATTAGTCAAGGAACTCTACAAGGGTGTAGAGCCCCGAGAGTTGCTGCTACTGATTTCCATTAAGGAAAACATATCCAAAGGGCCAAGCTCTACAAACCTAACACTGAGATTTAATCCATGTTGAAAGACAAGGAGGAAAACTACTTTTTGACAAACTTAGGCATTGTCCAGGGTTTTTTCCAGAAACTTTTCCTTATTTTATTCATGACGCTACTTCACATACAAAACAACTGTGAATAATTTATAGTTGTGGGATTATCCATTACTATAATTAAGCTCTAATATGGGTCAGTCCTCTGGTGTATGAGTCTCATCACCTCTGTTAGGAAATATCTGTGAAGCTGGAACAGCATTTCTTTTTAAGACCTGCTGATATCAAGGAGTGAGAGAGTAGTGTTAATGAATTCCCATAACCAACCTTTCCTGCAACTTCTTCCTTTGTTGTAGGATGAGTAACATACCTCTAGGACACAGTGATATTGCTAAAATTAACCAAAAGTTATCAGAATGTTAAGTATTTATTAGCCACAATGGCCTAATTCTAGATTCACTGCACATTTTTGTGGAGATTTACACTGTGAAGAATTAGAAAGCACAGCTTTATATTATCTACAAATATATCTAACCAGTGAATATGAAATTATTACAAGATATAGAAAAAATCCATTATTAAATATTTTTAGTACAAAGTCTCTCTTAATTGTGATGTGTTTATAATACTGTAGCAGTCACTATCCATAATCACATACTGACCTTCCGTGTTACTAATATTAGACACTCTGAGACCATCATTGTTTCAACCCACTCTGTGGTTTTCACCAAAGTTTAGATTAAAGAAACTTTTTCTCACAAACTGAAACTCTACTTAAATTACCGGTTTCCATGATTTACAAGCATCATATTTTTGAAGAGTTAAAACAATCAGATAGCTCAGTATTATGTGCTTGCAAACCACGACATCTCAAGAAAAAACATATCCTCCAAAACTTTGTGAAGCATCTACGGTATTTGATAAACATCACAGATATTCTGATTTAACATGAAAATTAAGGCCAAGGAAAGTTGGAAAACTTTTTGCAGGCAGCTACTCTTATGACGGTTTCACCTGATGCCCCAAATTTCGCACTGAAAAAAACAAAGAACCACTCCTCAATATCACCTCTGATTCTACAGCCATCTACGGTTTGCTTCTTACAACGTCTTTTCAAGGCTGAGATCCTGGTCCATTCAGACACTTGGGGGAGGACTTTAATCTGTACCTGGAGTCAGTGTTGACATTGCTCTGTGCTTTTTGCTATTTCTGCAAAATCTTTTTTGGTCACTTGGTTTGTGGCTGCAGGAAGCAGAGGGCTCACCACCAGCACACACGGCAGAGAGATCCCACCGCCCATTCCCTTCTCCACACCTTGCTGCACCACAGGGACCACTCCAGCAGCTCCACAGCCACCAGCAGCCTTGCTGCACTGAAAAGGAAGGTCTCAGCCTACTCATGTTCCTGTTCTTCCTCTTCTTCCTTCATACCTCAACCACTCCCAGCAGCAAAGTCCTCTCCCTTTCCTCCTCAGCCTGCCATGTCCTTCGATGAACTTACAGTATTCATGAAATAGCAGAAAAATACTCATTTAGTTTTGCAAGGAGGAGTCTTCTGCCATTTGAGTGAACAAATCTGCTACGAGATGGGGTCCAAAGAGTGCCAGAGCCCTCATGAGTCAAGCAGCAGGACTGGGATGAAAATATGGGGGAGAGGCAGAGACAGGGCAAACTACTGGAAGCCTTCTTAGACCTGGTTATGTACCTTGCACGTAAGCCACTGTGTCCAGAGGTCTATTGCAAAATCACAAACATTCTCCCAAATATAAGAGCTAGATCAGAACTCATTAGTTTGTGTATTCAGCTAAAGCAGTCTCTCTCCAAAAGCAGATCACCTTTGCCAAAATGATATTACATCCACCATGTTATTGTCTACTCTCTGGATGCTTCTGCAACCCTTCATGACCAGCATTCGCCATCCATGTTCGGTTTCCCACACAATAATGGAATTTGTCACTCCAGTATTCAAATCTCCCTTTTCTTCTTTCAGAACAATTGCAAATATATTGAACAATACATGCTCTATTTTCCATCTTCCAACCACTTACACATCCATAAAACCCTTCCTCTTATTCCATGCCAAGTCTGTGTGGTTTCTCGACTGTGCTAACCCAGTCACTGTTGCTCAGGTCTGTCCTTCTGCTGAGAATACAGGCACTTGAGATTTGTGAGATATGACTTTCTTGACAACACTGTCATGATCTTCCTCAGTATATTATATTCACACACGGGCCTGCTATTCCTCAGAGAACAGTCTTTACCAAAATATTCAATTTTCAGAAGTCAGATTTACCTGCAGCTCTTCAGATCTCCATGGAAACTGATTTATGACTTTACCAATGTCAGTCCTCTCCTACCTGGGAGTTCTTAGTGCATCGATACAACTGTTTCAGCATTACAGGAAAGGAATTGGGATATTGCAATTTATCCCAAAAAGAAACAGCGAATCATGAATGGAAATGCTGTCACCACATAGCTAGAAAAACTAAGTGATTATGAGACTAACAATTTGAAGAACAGTGCTGAAAGAGGTGAAAAACTAAGAACTACAGTTAGGAGACAACATTTAGTTACATCTAATATCTCATAGGGATTGAAAAATGCATGTTCCAATATTCATGTATCATGACCTTTATTTCCTCACTTCCATGGATATATGATTATATATTAGTCTCATCCATGAACATTGTGAAATTAGAATTTAGTTTGCCGTTAGAAATACTCCAAGCATTTAAATTCCATTCTTTGACAGAAGATAATGTTTATATTTTGGGTATGTTATTTTCAAATATGTTTTCATTAAATAGCAGCTGGGAATAAAGGCTGTGTAAATACTCTGATTTTCTACTTTAGATCCATCAGCAAGACAGACCTAAAAATCATCATGTGGCCATCCCAGTAACAAATCAATAGTGTTAATGCAAAAACACCTGGTTAAAATGGATACACTCTGTTTTTACCAATTTTTCATAATTTCAGTAATATAAAATTGTCAATGTCTAAAAGCATAATTAAAATAAAAACCACTGCCAAAAAGCAGATGGCATCAAGAGCCCATTGTTCAAAAACTGAAGTTTTTTAATTTTTTAACAGAAAATAATCATGAGTTTATTATACAATGGGTTTCTTTCCCAGTATCAATACTTTCCCAAGCTTGGTGGCTTGAGTAGTTATTTTAAGCTGTTACAAGAAAAGAATGCCTTATGCTCAAAATGTGTTTTGCCAAGTCACTTGTGAGTAACAACAAATTGTTTCAAGGTCATCCTGTTTTCCTGAGATACTGGGAATGAAGACACAGAACAAGAAGAGAGAAGCTGCACACTGTGGCAGAGACTATCATGGCAATAGTTGAAAATGAATTTGATAGAAGGGTTTTGAGGGGAAGAAGGGCATACCACTCATGGCGTTGTAAATACTAAGAACCATTTTTCTGAGTAATTTTTGGGCATTTTTAGGTTTTGCTGTCAGATTTGCTGCATGGGACCTGGAGAAGATGTTTCTTCATTCACTCCAGGGTGTTAATCTGTTACTGGCAGAAACAAGAAGCACAAAAAGTTGTTATTCTCTACTCATGATTTTAGGGTTAAATTCTTAACTTGCAGAATCAAAGAGAAATCACATGTAAATTCAGCTGCAAGTTTGCTTAAATGAGGCAGAGACACCCAAAATTTAGAATAAACAACACTACTTTGAGTATTCTGATTATGTGCTGATGAAAATCTAAAGATAACACAACTTTATCTGTGCAGCTTTCATCGACTTCAAAAGCTCTTTAACATTTTTGAGTGAATGAACAGGCACAGGGTTACCAGAATCTCATTCTCTCTAACAGCATCCTGCTGTCACTGGCCTACCCTGAATTTACTACAGAAATGGGGTCTTGCATAACTGGCCCGAAAAATAAGAGTGAGAGAGCAAGAATCAATAGCAGCAGGATACTGTAATCACAGATCTCCAGTCCCTAGCTAGCCTTTAACCCTAACATTATAATGCATTTGCTCAAAATAGCCTTATTTCTGTGTAGGCTTCCAGTTAACATTTGTTACAAACAAAATACAGTCATCCTTTCCAAACCCACATTTTGTGTATCACATGCCTCTCTAACTCAACAGAGCTTTCCAAGAGGAAGTAAACAAAACAACAGTATCATTTAGAATTGACCATCTGTTTTACACAAAACCCAAAAGTTCATTTCCTTTCCACTACACTGGGAAAAGGTCCTAATATGCCTTCGCATTATGTGAAGAAGCTGCTTAGAGACTTTTTCCCGCTAGAAATCTTCAGACTTCTTCACATTTGAAGCAAGCAGGCACTAACTTCATAATAATATTAATAGAATCTCTGTAGGTCTCTTAAAAGCAGATGCAAACAAAGCACAATTGATTTCACTGAATTTCAGCTGCAGTTTGCTTACTTAACACAGTTAACTCTAGCTCAGGAATGTTTACAAATTCCATTTCAGCACAGATCTATGAAATTAATCTCCATCCCATTCTCACCAGCAGTATTCCACTCAAACCAGCAATTTCTTGTGTGCCTTTCTGGGAGGTTCAAAGTTTGTCTAAGCTGCACTAAGCACCAACATCACCTTGAACTTCCAGTGACCTGGGCCAGATAGAGCACCACACACACAAACACTGTGGGAAGCGTGAGACATCATCACTCCAGACAAGACCAAACCATATTCCTCTGGTTTTTATCTCTGCACTCAGTGGGCGTAAGCATGAATTATGCAGGGTAAAAAGCTGACTGAATATTTGAAAATGTTAAGTCAAGCAAAGAAAGCCCATGCCTGCCTTAGTTTAGAGAAATAAAGCCAGGCTGTAAATCTAAGCATATACCAAATTACTGTGGTTATTTTTGAGAACCAGTGTTGAATTTATCAGGACAGTGATAAAGGAATTTATAAGATGCCAAGGCTTTTAAAATTTACACGTTGTTAATCCCAAACTAACTTGGAAAAAATTAATATATTGGAGCAAATGAATTTATGAATAATTGACATTACGTTCATACCTACATTGTTTCAAAGTAGCTCTATTTGCCCAGCTGATCACCACAAACAGTGGCTGTTAATGGCAGATCCTTGTTCTCTTGGGAAGAGAAAACTAATTTTTCAGGAATATAGCTACACCAAACGCAGACATTTTGATTTCTAAAGTTTCCCACTGAGCAACAGTCAGAGCATTTCTATGAAAAAATTGCATAAAACTGCACACAAAATAATTTTTTTAAGTTGTTCAAAATACAAATTACTATTTCAGTGAGAATTCAAATGGGAGCAAATTACATTCATACCATACTTCAGGTTTGTTGGTTGCTTTTTGGTTTTTTTTAAATGAGATTACACCACAATTTCCACAGTATTTTTCTCATGGATAAACAAGGGTATATGAGATCTCGGAATAAGCACTTCATATTATGCTCAAAGCGTGAGAATTACTAAAGTGTCTACGTGCCTCAGTCTACCAGAAGAAAACACACTTAAGGATCATTGCGCTCTGGATTTTTTCTGCAGTTGGGGTTTTTTTGCTGCTGAGAACGTCTGCCTACTAAAAACTGAACTGAGGTCATCAAGTATGCTATCATCAAGTTGGAAACTTATCAAGATGACATATGTTTTTTGAGTCTTCATAGAGAGGGCTACTTCTGCAAGTTACAGAAATCCGAACAAAACAGGTTATTAACCTATCTTTAAAATATTAGTCTAATCACTAAACACACATGAAATCTGTATTTTTAAAACAATGGAAGTAGGTTACACAGCTGACTAAATGCTAGCTGAAAATTGAATCTTGTTTCTTGTAGTCAAAAATTTTTCAAAAACAGTAAGATCAAGTCAGACCATTTGTATTCATGTATACACAGAGTTATATAAATGTAAAAAACACCGATATGTTACAACTAAAAGCTATCCATATTTCCATAGTAAAACCTGGAAAAAAGCCTACATTTCCATAAATTTTAAAAAGTTTTCTAAGAAAAAAATTATTCAAATGAGCATTTATTAATTTTTTGTTTATGCGGTTATTACTATTAACTGCATTAACCAAGCAACTTCACATGCAGTGATATTGTGTAAAATAAATGTCCAAATCTCGTGCTGGCTAAGTTAGAGTGCTTTATGCACTTTCTCAATGAACTATGTTAAAAGGCTTAAAAAAAGCTGTTTCAGAAAGGAACAAAGGAACAAGCAAAATCAGTTTTTCCATGCAGTTTGTTTCATGTTTTACTCTTTTTTTTTTTTAAGGAGAAACAATACTGAGCATCACAAATTATTCCAAAAAGCAACTGGCTAACCCTTAATCATCCATTCTGTTTTAGTAAGTGACAAGAGAATACCAAAATATAGGGACAGAAGAAGCTAAATAAAGTCACTCTACCATGCTGCATTTTAATGTGAAGGACACCATCAAAGATACTTCCCTCATTCCATTCAGAACAGCTGCTCTAAAGGTCTTTGTATTTGTTATAGGACAGATCTTCTCCATGGAGACAGTGGAATAGGAGTAAATATATTCTTCACATCACTTCAGTGTTTTATTTTACTACAGCAGTTGACTATACAGAGCAATGAATCCATCAAGAGTACAAGTGGTCCTTAGCTGCTCTGCATTCTGTATTATGCTGATATGACACTGAACAATTACAGCATAAAAGCAACACCAAAAAGACAAAAATTACATTTATCACTGATCCTTAAGTCTAAAGAACCATGGTAAGAGCAAACTGATTTTCAAAAATACAGATGTCAGGTAGTAAACAACACAACGAACTTCTTTTCAAGAATGTAAGGAAGTTCCTTGGGAAAATGAACACTAAAACATTAAGTGTTCAGTTTTCCAATATCCTAGACATTTTTGTCCCAATTTTAAAAAAGACAGATATAGGCAAATGTTTAATTTTAAGCACAGTTAATCCTATAGACCTCAGTAATCATTTAATTACATGTTTAGACACCATCTGTTTAAATGCTTTTTCACAAGGTATGCTTAAGTGTGCAGACACGAAATATGCCTAACTGGAGATATATTCCAAACCTCGCATTAAGGAGGCCTGTATTAGGTTCTAGCAACATAAAAACAGTTGATACATTTGCTATGGAGGCAAAGCTAAAAACCCAAAACTAAAGGGAGACGGGAAGGTCAGCTGTAAAACACACTACAGGAAACTAAAAAACAATGACTAATGACCAAAATACTTGAAAAGACCCAAACGTGAAGGTCAAGTGAGAATGACTAATTCAAGGACGGTGCATGTTTTTATCTTCCTAATCAATGCTCCAAGGTCCTTTAAAAAAAAGGAAATTTAACTCAGAGGTGCCATCAGTAGAGATGAGCTTGGCAAATGCAGAGATAAATACTACTAATTGCTAAGTATCTTGTCCATCTGTACACAAAAACAATATTGTAATAATGACTTTGCCTGCTTCAGTTGCAGTCAGAGTTTTTCAACTATTAGTCACGCACATAAAAACACCCACAGAGTTTCACTGTGAGGAATTACCCCACTTGAAGGCAGCAAGGCAAGGTAACATCCAAAGAAAAAGGTCCCGAAGTCCCCAGAATTCAAACTTCTGAAGGGAATAGCACGTGAGGAGCTAAGAAGTGCATTATTCAGATAAGTCTCTGTGTGTGTGTAGAGATATATATAGATATATATTTATTTATATTTAGTGACAACTTGCACCAGCCTCCCTGAGGCCTGTAAGCAAAAGCTAAACTAATCACGCAGCTGAGCACTTCAATATGAGATAACCAACTAGAGGTTTTAATTAGCTTTTCATGAAATCTTATCTGGGCACTATTTTTATGGAAGAAATTCCTGAAAACTCAGCACTGTTACTCTATACAGCTTGAGTAATCCCAACATTTCAGACAGTGAGGAGTCTTCATGTCCCAAGACTCCTCACATAATTTTTCTTTATAAAGTCCTGGTTGAAAAAACCATGTCAATTAAGTTTTGTCACAAGAAATAACTACAGGCAAAGTATCTATTTCTGAAAAATTAGCCTAAGAGTCATCATTTGGCCAGTTTTCAAGGAGCCTTGACAGTGCCTGTTCCAACAGAGGCAATTAAGGATACTGTCTGTGAAGGAGCGTAGTCCTGAAACACGTTTCCAGACTGAAGTCTGTATCAGGCTCAGATGCTTTCAAGAGCTTCAGCAAACACGCGTGGCTTTCCAGAAAAAAGTGCCATATTTACATGACTTTACAGTTTGCCATAGTGTTTCTTAATGTTTTTGATCAAGTAATTCAAAGATACTTGTATCTATAACCTCAAACAAATAGCCAATAAACAAAAAGCCCCTTAGCGGACTGTGATCTAAATCTCTACTTAAAAAAGAAAAAAAGCACTCAAGACCCAACAGTATGTAATTATTGTCTCAAGTTCTGTGTAACTAGCAATTCGTCCATGAACAATTTTTGAAAAAAAACCCCAACACTCAACAGTTTAAAACCAGCATGGTTTTTGCACATATTCAACTGGTAACACAAAGCTACAATGTCAATTTACAGATGGGGGCTCTTTTGTGCATTACTGTTCCACTGTTTGAGGTTTTTTCATCCTTGCAGCCTCCTTTTCCTATATGAACTGTTAAAGAACCAGAAACAATGGAGAACCCGTAATTTCAATTTAAAAAACCCATGACAGTAACCAGTTCTCACATCTGTCAGGCAAACTACATAAAAAATGTCCAAAATCTCTGTGTTGACTCCCACTTTGGGACACGTGCAGGAAACACACAACACTGATGTGCTGATGTGCAGTTTGTGCCACGCTGCTTTCGCAGCCATTTGTACTTACACGGTCTTTGTCATCAGCTACGTCACAAAGAATGTCATCGAGATCCAAGATCCCACCATCCCCGTGCTCCAGTCGATGGACTTGTATCCAGTAGTTTGGATCCTGCATAAAAGGAGAAGAAAATAGTATCAAATATCACATGCCAACAGGAAAATGTCATTCCACCACAAAGTTAGCATCGCAGTCCTACAAATGCTTGACATTAAACATCTATTTAGGTCATATTTCTGTAAATAAATGTAAATTAAGATGTAAAGCCAAAGTTCTTTTTTTAAATTGCCTCAGACTAGATATGTAGTCTTCCCTCTTCTATCAGATCTGCATGAGTCACAATCCCACCACTGAGATATAGGACTGTGACACACTCCCAATATTACTGCACATTACATTCCCAGTATTCCTCCCATAAAAGGAAATACGTTGTCCTCAAAATAAAGTATTTCAGACAGTGGTCAACAGGCACAAAAGGTTACATGCAGCTGTAAAAGGAGTGAGGTTTTTACAGAACAGCTATAAAAGGCACAAACCAATAATTAAATACCATCAAAAGGCTTTCTACCTGTCCTCTGCTAGAGGCGGTAAATGGAATATCTAAGTCTTATACTAAGAACACTTTCCACATCTAAAATAAAAAACGATACGTACGCACACACACACATATGCATACAAATGTGTAGGTGTGGCTTTGTGTTTATACAAGTGTCTACCAGTAACTGGGAAGACTGGCTTTATAGTCTTTATTATTACTTTTGATAGCAAAGGAAGCCATGGGGGATAAGGTTGTGGCCACAAAGTGTCTCCAGCATATGACAACATGACCCAACTGCTGGTTAGTACTCGATGTGCTGTTCTTAAAGGATTTGTTTCCTAATGGGGGAAAGTTGCCTTGTAAACACACGACCTGACCATGATCCATAATCCTGCTTCTGAAATACACCCCCCAACGCCCCAGGCTGTTGCTCAGTGTCTCACAGTGAAAGAGCCTCCTTGCTTTTCACTGAGAAGGCATGGCTGCACAAAGTTTCTACTGGGAGGACCATCAAACTTGCATCAACTTGCAAAGTTCCTGACTTCCTAAAAATAGCAGCTAGCATCAGCCTTTTCAGGTATGGGCTCTAGAAGTAACAAAACAAACAAACAAAAATAATAAAAACATCATGCCAAAGCCAAACCTGAACCCAACAGAAACGCATCCACACTAAAAATAGAAGTCATAAATAAATAAATAACCTCCACCTTAAAAGGCTTGAAAATATTTTGATTTCTTAAAGATGGAACAGGACAAGAAATGGGACTACCAGAATTCCTCTAAATGTATATGTGTATTTAAATCCTGACAGAATACGCTGCACAAAAGAACATCAAGAGATATTCATCTTGGTTTTAATATCCTAGAACTCTATGTATTTGCACACAATATATATGCATGGGTCAAATATTTTGGAGAAATTTGATAACTATGAAACCTACTTCATTGTTTGTATAAGTACATCCTCCTTAAATACTGCTGCAGGTCATCATCATCAGATGATCAGATTTCGGAATTACATTTTACAGTCATTAGGTTAGTCATTTCAAAAATTAAATTACAGACTTTTTTCTCTAATTTCTCTAAGTATTAAATATCATTACCTTCCATTTCTTCTAAGCAAGCACTTATCATACAATTAACTGGATTTCTAGTACATGGGTTTTCCTTAAACAGACTTATTGTTGTAGCATATTACAGGAGATAACTCAGCATCCATTTTTTAAAAGTAAAGATTCAGGAATAATAAAAAATGGTATTACATTATTCACACTGTCATGCATACAGAGATGCCTACACAGCTAGCTAATACACAAACCTGCTCTGTAGAAAAGGTACATAATGCAAATACTAGGATAAACTCGTAAGTTTGAATACTCCACTAATACAGACAGGGCTGGACAAAGTCACTTGTGTACACCAGAAATCTTTCAACATTTCTTAACAAATGTGTTCCAAGGGAAGTCCACTGAAGAGATGCCTTTGTAAACTCTGCTCTCAGAAAAGAAGATCCTTCCTCATCCTCTCGCCCATTAAAAAAATCTCCTCTGCCTCGCATATCTACACCAAAGACTGAAACATATTTGCAAAGACCAAGACTTAGACGACACAACCAAACAGACAAGCTGTGAAGCACCTTGCACTCCTAAAGGACCTGATTCAGGGTTCCACTGCTGAGATTCTCCATCTCAAAGCTAAGCTAGAATTGAACCATAAGCCAGCCTCCACTGCAAAATCATAGATGGGAAACCTAGTTTGGGCTTTAAGAAAGCCTGATCCCTCATACATCACCCAATCCACCATTTTTGTTTGCAACACTTAATCTTCTTACTGAAGAATGGAAATATTAAAAACAGGTAACTGCAATACTGGCTCAGTGACCTGACTACATCCATCAAAACAAACAGCACCCAAAATGAAACTACAACTTCAATATCCATGTATCCTTGTTTTTTGCTTCCTACCACAACTATTTCCTACCTCCAAGGCAAATGTAAAAAAACATTCATGATTACAGAATCAATAGCAGAAACACCCATTTCTAAATCACTATTGTGCTATTTCAGCATGCACAATCTACTTAAAAATAGCTTTGATATATAAGCTGCATCACTTCTGCTAATTACTTCCTTTAGAAATTTCTCAATATTGCATAAGAAGTTTTAGATAGATTTCATTTTTACTGCATCACCTATTAGTACTGCCATAGCCTGAACTGCTCTGGTGGCTTTTCCTGTCAGACGAGGTCCTGATACAAAACAGTACGTGAGCAAGACCAGACAAGAAATATATAAAACTAGTTTGGCAAGAATTCACTCTGGCAGGATTTGGTAAGTAAATATGAAATAACAATGCAACTTTTCATTAAAGCCCTCTCCAAACATCAGAACAGTCTTCTCTTGAGGCCCTTTTACTCTATTAAAAGTTTTGCATAAATCAAGGATTTGGTGGGGGAGGACTGAGAGGGAAGAGAGGTCTAGGAGGGAAGGGAGTACTCACATTGTACAGAGATTAGTTACACCATACTGGGGAAAAAAAAAAAAAAAGAGAGAAATGAGGAAAAAAAACCAACACTGAAACTAGTGATTTTACCAAGTTATGAAAATCCACAGCTATTTACGGTTCCAAATTTTAGCAATTATCTCTATATATTATTCGACCAAACAACATGAAAAAACCAAACTGCATAAATGTTCACATTTAAATTCCCATTCCATGATCTGTCTAAAATGAACATAATGTTGTACTAGAGTCAGCTCATATGCACTGTCTGCTACATACGAAAGAAACTGAACCAGATTTGATGCAGATTGGAATTTAAGTACTCCTACATGGACGTTACAAGTGCATCTGTATTCATGACTTGGTCAAGTTGTATTTCTCAATCTCAGCCACTAAACAGATATTCACAATTCCCTACACAATAGCAGTAATATAGTCCTCAAACATTTTCTGAAGCAGTCAAATACACTGTTTTGGCATAGACTAGTTCCTAAAGTGGAAATTGGCTATTTCCAGAGTTTACTGGAGTTGACACAACTTCATCTGCGGGGCAAAGTGGTCCAGTCAGTCCTTCAGGACACCTAAACACGTTCGGGATCACCCTCTCTGGGTGGCAGTGCAGGCCTCTCAAGTGACATGTCAAAAACAAGGGACTGGCACCAACACTTACCCACAGAGATCTGCTCAGGGCATGTCCAACAGAGTGCTTACACAAGCTAAAAGGAAAATGTCTTCTAGTTATTTAACAGAAAAAAAAATCCTAATTATATCAGGTCTGTAAAAGTCAGTCTCCTTAAAAAAAATATGAAAAAAAATGAAACAAAATTTTTTAAATCTCTCACAAGTTTTTCAAGAAACCTGCTTCAGAGTTGTGGTTTAGTCAGACATGATACTGTTGCTTCAAAATTTGAATTTGTATATTAGAATCAGATTTTCATATTTTGTCAATAAAACAAAACTACATTTATATTCTCTCACTGCTATGTAAAAGGGTACTGCATTCTCCAAATCTGCAATGCATTTAGACAGAAAAACAAGTGGTGATAGAGAACTCATCAGCTACACTGCTCCACCAGTGCGTAAGTTAGCAAAGTACAATTATTTTGAAAAAGCTGTATAGATGCCTTTGTCACTAGCGCATGCAGAAGAACCAGCAAGTTCACTTCATTGAATACAAGGATAGAAGTAACGCTAAACCTGATTTATAATATCTTCATTTAAATATTGCATCACTCAGCTCAAGTCTAAGCAAGTCAGATCTCCTGTTTCCTGTCTACACCCATTTAACTATTCAACTTGACAATGATTATAAAGGTACTCATAATTTAAGCTCATGAGCACCACATTTTCTGCTCCAAAGTCCTCAGCAATGGGAGACAAATATTTGCTAAGTGAACACCAGCACTGAGACTGGAACCAAGAGCACATTAGAAGGGCAGCAAGAATGCAGCCATTCACATTCTGTTTATTGCATAAAATGACTTCTAAAAAGCACAAAGGAAAAACTGAGAAAACCATTAGTTTAAGTAGTATTATTCAGTGTTCTGTAGCTAACAATTTCATGTTCTCACATAATGGAAACAAGGACCATATGTGGAAAACAGTATCTAGAAATCAGAATGGAAACAGCAATGTGTTCTTATTAATGTCATAGTAAGATTTCTTATCCCTTTACATCTAAATAGGTGTCTTGTTTTTCACAAATGTACCCTTTCCAAAATTATACTGCAATATTTAACATTAAAAGTAACAGTAAATAAGATAATTCTTTAAAATACTTTGTCCCTATCTTACAAGAAGACAGCACCACTAACCTCTAAGAAGTAGCAATCTATTTAACAGAAAGCAGAAATTCAGGCTCCTAAAAGCCTGATGAACAATGCCTAGTTCACTAATTGTGCCCACTACTGTGATTTAATCTCACCTGTCAACAGCAGGATGTCCCGAAGCATCAGAAAAACGACATTAATCTGCCTGGCTACAATTACATAGCTGGAGCTGAGATGGAGGAGAGTGTGTGTGTGTGTGTGCGTAATTTCTTGTGTGCTGTTTGAAGCCCATGCAGAGAACACTACTGAGGGAGGACACCAAGCTCTCCCCAGGAGGTCTTTGTACTTCTTAACTTCTCCCGCATTTCCCAATCACGCTTCTCTTCAGCTGGGTGCAGACCAGTTGCCACTACAATTTGTTACACATCTGGAAATCAAGTAAAACAGGTACTTCCCCCCACCCCAATATTTTCTAATCTGTTCTTGCCCAAATAGGAAGTGTATTTTTTACCACACAGCATTCTTGGGAAATGGATTTGCTTTGCCAAGCTGAGCTCCCAGAGGCTCTCTGTGCCTATCAAGAACTGAAATTATTTAAATTTATATATATTTAGGTATCATTTATAGCTTTTTGCTTTAACACAGATCCTTATATGATTTTTAAAAACCACTATCAGCTGGACAGTCATGCACAGGTATTTCAGTGTAACTCTCAAAGGAAAGCAGATTCGCCACCAGGACAAAGGACAGAGCAGAAGCATATCCAAGCATGTCGATATAACTTCTCAGGGATGAGGAGATAAAGGGAAAGTAAGTATATATTATTAGCTTCTGCTTAAAACCATCTGGAATTCAAGATTACAAGGCCATGTGTGTGGCTATCTTCACTGGATTGAGTTTTTTGAGAACAGATAAAGCCTTTGTGGCAAGAATACACACAGATAAAAACCAACTAAATCACCAGGCTGGGGTGTGTACCAGACTTGTCTGTTCAGCAGCATATGGCACTTGGGCGTGTTAACACAGTCTGAAAAGAAAATATGGTTAATAAAAAAACTAATATATCTGAAAATTTGCCAGTGAATTCATTCATTTCCCTGTCTAGCTCTGTGCTGCAGGCGGGAACCATCCAAACAAGTAGTCAGGTGCCAAAAGACAGCCGTGAGCGCTTGCAACGTCAGCTGGATTCCAGTTACGTTCCACAGTCTGAGAAGACAGCAAGAACAAGTCCCTGGGTTTAAATTGCATCTCCATCCCATCATCTGTCTCCTCGAATTTCGGGCATGAAGATCTGCTGCGTAACACGCAAGAGCAGCAATGGGAAAATCAGCTTCCAAGCCGACTGTGCTCTCTAAAGTACATTGATGCTGCAGCACAGACCGTTGGCACTACTTGTACAACGTAAGTGCATTCACTGTCTCAGCAAGGGCACAAGCCAGAAAAATACTTAACATTAATGAAAGCAGCCCAGTAAGGCTCAGAAAGCAACTGATACCTGTAGCAACTCTTAAGTTACCAGGTGATGAGCTGAAGGGACAGTTATCTTTTCCATTTCTGACCTCACTCCACCTGCAATCACTCCCCTCACACGAATTTTAGAGCACAGTCACATACACTTGCCCTGTATTTCATGAAGTCAAGAAAAACAGGGCTACAGACTACAACAGAAAATAGCTGAATGCTGTACAGCAGAAAAAAAGCCTTATCCCTTTCATCTTTTTGATCCTTAACCTGTAAAACTGCTCTTTGTTCTGAAGATGCACCACACTAAAGCTAATTTCTTGCTATTCTGTATTACTGAGAAAGAGGAATACACACTCAGGAAGGTTATACATCATGCTGTAACGAGAGGGCTTGGTCTAGGATTCCATTTTTTTCAAACATACAAGATTATACATAATGTCTTCAACCAAGGGATGCACACTGATCTGATATGAACCAGTTAGGGAAAAGAGAGAAACACACAAGCCTGATCACTGAAGCATCCTGTTCCACTTCTGCACTCACCAATGCTTTCCCAGCTTTGCTAAAAGGGCTTGAGCTTACCAGAAATCCATCCAAGACAAAATCTGAACATATGGCAAATATCACTCTTCCTGACATACTGAAATGTTGGAAAGGGTGTTTATGAAGCAAAAAAAAAAGTAATGCTAGGCTTTGCATGCATCCTGTATGTCCAGTTTCAACAAAGATTTACTTAAAAATTAATCACATTACACTATCAGTGTCAGTCCTCAGCACAGAAGTCTGATAGCCAAAAAAATGAGCCAAATTCCACTTCAGCAATTAAACGCCTCCTAAAACCCACTAAATCGAAATATTATGGTCAGTAAACTGGAACACTACTACATATTGAGTTGTGCTGCATTGCTACAGGAGTACAAAAAAAAGCATCAAGGAACTACTTAATCTTGCTTTAAGTGGCACAAGGTTGCTAATAAAAATGGTAAATTTGGCTGTTAGCCACTTCACAGTTTGCATAAACTTTCGAATATATATATATATGCAATCCTTGCTTTTCTAAAAAGAAATGGTAATTTCTTAATCTGTAAGGAAAGCAGTCCAAGATCTACTGTAGCGGTAAACTTCCTGTTTTCCTACCCTAGAAGGATATGCAAGTTCTTTCTATTAATGCATTACCCCCATGCATTGTGAAAGCCCGAGATTTTTATTTAACTCATCCACTTTACCTAGCAGCAATCTATACCACTCCATGAGAAATCACATCACTAATTGCTTTAAACCAACTTTCCTATGTACTGCACAATTTCATTACCTATTAAATAGAATAGAATCTCTATATGCCACAATAACTTAATGCCAAGGAATAATTCTGATTGGAAGGGACCTCAGGACATCCCAGAATTGGACATGAACCATGCTGAGCAGAGAGGGATGATCCCTGCCTTTGTCTCCTGGACATGCCCTGCTGACACTGCCTGCTGCCAGTGTGCAGGGCTGGCTCCTGCCCACTCACTGGGGCACTGCATGGGACTGCTCCTCTAGTGTAGGACTAGGTACAGAATCACAGAATCGCTTAGGCTGGAAAAAACCTCTGACATCATCAGGTCCAACTGTTAACCCAGCACTGCCAAGTTCACCACAAAACCATATCCCTAAGTATCTACACGTCTTTTAAATACCTCCAGGGACGGTGACTCAATCACTCCTCTGGGCAGCCTGTTTTCATGCTTGATAACCCTTTCTGTGAAGAAACCTTTCCTAAGATCCAATTTAAAGCTCTCCTGGTGCAATTTGAGGACATTTCTTCTCATCCAATCACTTGTTACCTGGGAGAAAAGACAGGCCCCCACTTTGCTACAACCTGCTTTAGGTAGTTGTAGAGAGCAGTAAGGTCTCTGCTGAGCCTCCTTTTCTCCAGGCTAAACACCTCCAGCACCTAAGACTTGTGCTCCAGACCCTTCACCAGCTCTGTTCCCCTTCTCTGGACACACTCAGCACCTCAGGGTCTTTACTGCAGTGAGGGGCCCAAAGCTGGACACGGGACTCGAGGCACGGCCTCACCAGTGCCGAGCAGAGAGAGCCCTGCCCTGGTCCTGCTGGCCGCCCTACTGCTGGTACAGGCCAGGATGGCACTGGCCTTCTCGGCCACGTGGGCACACACTGGCTCACGCTCAGCTGCTGACCAACACCCCCAGGTCCTGCCATTGTGGCTAGATTTCACGTGTCTCTTGGCAGCCTATTCCAAAAAATATTGCATGATAACATTGCTCTTTGTCAAAACTAACGACTTTATGACATTTCTTCGCAGCACACAGCCCTCTAACCACTAGGAGGTGCCACCACCAAAGGGCAGGTCCGGGCCAGCACCTGGACTCCGACACCAGCACCAAGCCAGGCACCCGCGAAAAAGGAAAAGTTCCTTTGTGTTGCCACTAGAATGCATGTGGCAACCAAATTTGAGAATCATTAAATGAAGAATAAAGCACTTTACATTCGGCTATGAAAGATTAATACACTTCTCACCGTGACTACTGACAGTTTACACTGTGAACAACTATCTTCTCTTTGCTAAGGGGAAGAAGTTAAATATTTGAGAAAAACATATTGAGTGGAATGACATTGCATCTCTAAACTCCATTATGCCCATGCTGTGAGCACCAAATAACACTGTCCTGCCCAAACTACAAAATAAAGCTTCTACATGGGATTTATATCAATCCCATGTAAAGAAAACCCAAGACATCTATCAAAGCACTGCCACAAACTCCAACTGTGGTAAATCCACAAGTAAGGCAAGATGAATGTGTCCTTTTCAGATTATTTTGCTGTAACACAGATCTTACTTCATAATCTGCATCTAAATACAACAAATAATGCAACAAAATTCTTTCTTGATTACAATTTGTAATTATTAGTATTAACCAGATGACAGATATTAATTACAGTAATCAAATCCATAGCTCATGAATATGCAGTGAAATGTACTGATTATAATGGTGCACAATCTTGTATGCAGGAATTTAGAATTTGGGCAACCACGCTGAAGAAATGCAGAATATCTTAGGATTGCAGCTTGACAATTGAACCATAAGTGAATCTGATGAAAGAAGTACTTTCTGTTTCTTCCAAGAGTTTATTTACCTCCACCCATCATTGCAGCATGGCTTGGATTTAAGCGGTTCATTGTTTTTTTCAGCCACCACAACAGCTCTTCAAATACACTACAGATTTAGACCAGAATGATGGGTTTTACTGGAATAACCAACCACATTTATATGCCCGTACATACAGATCTGTATGTTGTAGACCAACATGTGTACCCCTGACACATGCTGATTAAACAAAAAAAAAAAGTGAGTCTGGTAAAATGTTTCAAGGGAAGATTTAAGAGGGTGGAGTTGTCTACCCAAGTGACATCCAGCTTAAGAGGAAGAGCCTAATTTATTTCAGAAATGTACTTGAAATTTCAAGATTTTCATTTGGGGGCCATTAATCTCAAGTACCATGAAAGATAGAAACAACCAGTTCTGATATATGTTCCCAAATGGGCACAGTCAATTTATTGTGTAGTATGTGAACTCTAAACAATGATTAATATATAGAGAGTTGTAAAATCATTATTACATACACTGCCTCACATTTCCAATACACTATAATTATAAAGTTAAGACCAAATATGAAATACCACTCTCTGTCCTCATAGCTGTTTAACTCCTCAGGGAACTTCAAATTCAAAGGTTGGCGGCTAGGACTTTGCAAAATAAACAGCTTTGCTGAACCATGCGGAACGAATGCAAAAGTTATGTGAATCACAGAAAAAATTATCTCAATTTAGGTCAGCTATGATATCGTACGTTTTTGATAGGATTTAGAGTTTTAGCATCCCAGGTGCTTTACTCTCCCCTGCCACCCTGTCAGCCCTGCACAGGGGTACCCACAAGATCTCCCTGCCCCTCTGCAGCTGCTGTAAGCACAGTGCCCGTGGGAGGAGATCCCCCTCACTCCCTGCACCACAGCATGCACCCAGGGTGCTTGGGCACTGCCTGCTGCCTGCACAGCAATTCCCTGTCTGCTTTAGACGAGGAGCAACGTGTCACCTATGGCTGCTGGATCAAGCTGGTAAATGGAACAAATAAAGTGGCAAACTAACATATGCTGAAAAACACCTACAGATCAACACCAGGATAGATATATGGAGCATTTCTACTGACTTGCGTTGTAGGAAAACCCTGCTAAAAGTTCAGGAGTTTCCCCTGTGCTCTATAAAACTGTTCCCAAGACTGGAACTATATTCTCCTTTGTCCTCCTCTCCTACATGCACATTGTAGCTCATGGACAAAGCTTCCTACACTGTTTAAGTAGGCTGACATGAGGCCAGGACCTCCACACACCATCACTCCACCATCCCACCCTAAGGGACACCCATGGAACAGTATCTGTGTTTAACACACTCCTGGTACACAAGCAGGTACCTCCAGGTCAAACCCACCAAGGAAAACTGGTCTGCAGTAAGCATCTGCAAAAGCAATGTGGAAATAATCATGGTATCATGTTAATTTATCTCTTAAATACTTTTCAAGATACTTTAACCAAAGCAGGCCTTATTTTCATCTCCAGGGAACAATTTGTAGCAATAATATTTAGCTATTACTTTTCCAAATTGCTCAATCTTTTTTGAAGGAGTGTAATTTCAATTCCTTCTAGTGGCACTGATTTCAGTATGTAGTTACTCTTTTCTAAACATGCCTCATGCTTTTCTGAAACTTGAAGAACAATCACTATATAAATTAAACTACTACAATTATGCTTATTTTGTAAGGTTAAATAACACAGATCTGCCATTCCCTTTGAATTCAAGGTTCTGATTGCTGCTAACTCAGGGCAGAAACTGCAATGCAGCATTTCATGTTAGTGTGAAGGAGCGGAAGTACCTTAAAACTGAACTTCTATAAAAAACAATCTCAAGGATTGTTTTGTTTTCAAATGTATTCATCACTTCTAAAGATAAATACTTTATTTTTTTTTTAATTGACCCTAAGGTTTACCATGGCTGTAGTCCTACTGACTGACCATGCTGTAGGTGCATGTTTAAGATGAAAAGCAGTTAGCACCATATCTGGCTGGAGACCTCACCAGGAAAATAAAGACAGAACTAATGCTAACTGCTAACAACTCCACATTTTACCTTTCCTGTCATTTTAATTTACATCCATGTTTTGTTCAGAGATCACCAGTAACAGTTCCTCCTCACGAATCTGCAGTAATCCTCTTTTTCAACTCAATAACTAAGCTCAGGTCTAAGCTTGAGGCTAGCCCCAGTATAATCAGAATCCCGCTGTCACACTCTTGAGTAGTCAAGAGAGCCCATAACAGGAAAACCCTAATGAAAGAAAACTTCTTGCCCTGAACTCTCACCTTACTCATGACTTAATGAGGACTCGTTTCATTTTCAAACTTCTCCCTCTATCTCATTTCCAGTTCCAGAATTTTGTATAAATACAAAAAATCACCTGCCAGCTGCAGCTGCCAGGTGCACCACAACCTCCCCTCTTCCTCTGGCTTCTCAAAACCCACTCTTCTCCTCCATCACCTACATTTGCTTATGACTAACCATCACTTCCATACCTGGCCAGCAGCAGAAAAGAGAGAGCATTCCAAGAGGTTAAAGCAAACACAGATGACAGCTATTGGAAAAAACTGACTTAAGAGCTCGCCCTTCCATTTACCACAGCAGTACTCCTTCCCACCACATACTGCAACCCCCTCACAGACCTGACTGCATTAGCACCCACCAACATAAGCAAAGCTTGCCACATTAAGCCCTGAGAATGAATCCACTAATGCAGGAAGATGGCGATCAGCACTAAAAATCTCCTTTTACTTCCTTAGTTATCTTCTCCCTTGTCACCTCCAGCGATAGGGAGCAGCTAACAGCAGTACACTGAACTCTAACCCATTACACATCTTTCAAAATCGCTTAAATCTCGAACAGCATGTCTGCACTCGTCAAAATTCAAGCAGAAGACTTTATTAAGAGAGAAGCAAAACCAGCTAGTCTTCTTGACCAGAAAAGAAAGCAATAAAAAATAACCATTAAAATCAGTGAAGCAATGCCAAGCCCTATTTTGAACAAGAGGTAAACCTTCAAGTCTTTTCAGCTGAGTTGTGAGTATATCACATATAAAATTGTAAAAACTATTTAATTTTTTGAGCTCAGAGCACTTCAATATGCATCTCCAGAAGTTTTGATTAATATAAGAATGATATAACAGTGGTGTTTTCAGTCAAAAGTTATACCATGGTCTAAATTAGAAATTCCCATCTTTGTAACAAAGTTAATTTTGGCAGAGGGTACAGAGAAATTACTACAATTGCACACACAGGGGCAATGTTAGAAATATACTCAAGCACACCATAACATTCCACCTAGAATTATACCTTCAAGCCTGGTAAAACCCAAGTAATTATCTTTCTTCTCTTCTGCTAGACAAATTAGAGAGTATCCTCTACTTAGTCAAACCTGAGTTTGAAATCGCCAGTTTCTAGTTCTTTATGTGCTTTCAGAGCCTTACTGAAAATGTTTTCAATGTAACAGCTTAATTACATTGTATACATACACAGAATCTAAGAATTATCCATAACTAATGGCAAAAATAAGTTTCACACAGGATTGATTAAAAACTAAAAAAAAAAGAAAAAACTTATGATTCATTTAGGTGCAGCTCATCTGTTCACATAAAAGTAGTACTTTTAAAAATAGTGCAACTTCTATTTTCTGTAATTAACTCCTGTAAAACATATACAGTATGCTTGAGACTAAGAAGAATAAGCAACAAACCCCAATAAGGTGCAGGAAAAAAAAAAAAGAACTGCTCTTAGAAACTGCACAGATTTTCTTTTAGAAAACCTGTTTATATTATGCACCTAGGATCTCTCCAGTGGGTTTCCCATCAAAATACAGATAGAAGAGGAAGGCTCTAGTATCTACTGCTAGCTTTGAATGAACAGTGCATAACCAAGGCTGTGGGTAGGTACATGGAGATAGTGTCTTAAACGCCACTACAGAGAAAAATCCGTGTGTTGTTCTGTAATGCAGTAGAGAAAAAAGAAAATACCTTGATGAATACAAAGAGACTAAAATACGGCATCTTTTTCTGACTGGTTTAGCATAGGGTTTAAATAGCATATGCTAACAGCTCCCCAGCCAGGACCGAATCAAGCTAACCAAAATTTTAAACCATTTCATCTAAACGCAAGACTCCATCCATGCATTTCTGCAAAACACTTCAAATAAATTACTTTAACTTTGCAAGTTTTCCCCTAGCAACCAACAGGCCTTTGTTTTGTCTCTTCTATATTAATAGCAACTGCACCATAAAAAATACAACAAAAGTTTCAATAACTGAAAGAAAATCCCTCATACTTTTTTAAGTGTCGAGATGTCTGGACTGATAGAAGCTTGCAAGCATCAAAATAACAATCTTGTGTGTATACATATATATATACACAATCACACCCACTCTTGTATATAAGAAACCCGCTCTCCAGTTCTTAAAGCCAAGAATACAGTTCTTGAAGAAGTCTACCTCAAAGTCTTTGTATATGGGTTCTCAGATTGCTCTTGTGCTCTGCGTACTCTATTTTGATTCAGAAGGATAATTATACACGCTTACACAATTGAAAATATTCCATTAAATAAAATCATTTTTATTTTCCAGGAACAGGGGGCTTTGCTTTCTAAAGAAGAATTCCTCAGCTTGGCAGAGAGTCTTACAGCTGCTTTTACAGGCTTTTTCCTAGAGAAACGTAACTCCCAGCCATGTACAGATTAAAGCCCCAGCACACAGCAGTGGGACAAACAACTGCACACACAAATTGGATACACACAGCACCTGCACCTGGGCACTGAGCTGCTCCACAGCTTCACCAGACAGGTTGCCAGGAGAATTCCCATAAAGCCAGCCAGGGCTTTGCTGTCCTCCAAACAGGCAGCATTTCCAATACACAGACCCCGACTTCTTTAAAGGAGGGGAATCAAGGTTTTGCTGTATTTTCATGCATTAGTGATGAAGAAAAGGGAGAGGCAAGAAACCTATTCATGTAGGCCTCAATTTAAAAACCAGACTGTTTATATGAGTAGATGTAATAAATCCCATGACTATAAGGTAGGTGATGGGACACAAACACAGCACACACAGGGAGGGATTGGACTCTCCCAGCTGCTGGAAATCAGACACTGACTCACAGCAACACCCTCAGCTAGGCCAAACTTCTGTTCCAAGTCCACATGCGTGGACTTCATCAGGAGGTTTGCATCATACAATAAAATTTAGCCCTAATAACATTTTATTTCGCTGGATGACTCACACACCTTCTACTCTTCTGATTTTGTAAAAAGCTGATGTCATTTCACTCTGTTCTTCTAGACATGCTGCAGGTTGTTATACTAGGAATGCAGTTCCCTTTCATCAAGAAAGACAAAGCAAAATGCAAAAATTAGTAATAAAGGAAAATTTTTCCATTTGAAGAAAGAGAAATATTTTAGCCAGCTTAGAGATATTGGGAATCATCCTCACCCTGAGGAAAAAGCTTTCTTAAATGCTAGCTTTGTGCAAACCAAACTTGAAGTAAAAATGTCAGTTTACTCAAAGCTTTTCTTTGATCCAAAGCTTTTCTAGAAGAGACTTCAGTGTCAGTGATTAAGACATCCAACATCTGTGTCGAAAAAGCTGCAGGCTTATGGAAAGCTCTGCAGAGTATGACCTTGCTGCCAGTCCTCCCTCCTCCCTCTCCTCCCAGCTGAGCATCCCTGTCCCATGGAGACTTCCTCTCTCTGAGAAAGCCCCCACAGGCATTTTAGGAAGTATTTTTTCACAAAAGCTATCCCTTCCATTAAAATGTTGGGGGGAAAAAAACCTTACTTATTTTCGCACAACAAAAAATGTGCTAGCTAGCTTCCCTAGCTAGTTCTATTACTTGAAACCTTGGTTGTTTCAAAATTCATTTAGCTTTAGGAAAAAAAGAAAAGATAATTTAAACTGCCTTGGACTCAAAAGCTTTTAGAACTCTAAAGCTTGTATAAAACATTCTTTTTGGGCTATCTACATCAGATGAGATCAAATGTAATACTGTAATAGCCAAACAATCTCATAAAATATAAAGACAAGGAAAAAAAATACACATTCTCTGGAACTCTGGAGTTTTTCACACTTCCTATGAGAAGTACGATCTTGTTGCACAATACAATAGAACATATTCAAGCTGTTCTCTGCACTGGTCTGTTAAGTAAGAGTAAAAGCAGACACATTTATGCTGATAATGCAGAACAAGCCATATCTTCTAAATTAAATCAATTTGAATTTAGCACACTGATGTTTTAAAGTCGTCATTTATAACCTCATACCATAAATCTAACAAAATTTCTTAAACTTTGAATTTTACACCAGTCTTTTTTGGATAACTGATTAAAAAAAATAAAAATAAGACTGCCTTGACGTTTTTAGTAGTTTAGCAGTTGTCCTGTGATAAGTTACAAGCCATCTTCAAGATTCACAGGAAAAAGGTCATGTTTTAAAAACAGCTATTCTTCTGAACACCAAACAAACCAAAAAAATGTGCTTAAGCTTTTATTCTCACACATGTTCAGAAGACAAATGTCACACTGAAACAATTAAGTCAATATACAAATGACAGATATCAGAAATAGTTCCATAAATAATTACAACTGCATATATCACTCTGCACAGATATGCAAGATGAAAAATCTGGACCTTGATCACTACCGAAAATGTGTTTGTATTTTTACTCACACCACCATGACAATCCAATAGGGTAAAAAAAAAAGTTACATTTCCTTTAGGATTTTCAGACCTCAGATACTAGACATGTAGATGCAAAGCTTTATTCTGAGCTCACCTTTTCTGTGAGCATCAAAACCAGGTGAGGCTGCAGGTACTCACTGAAGGATGTGAAGAGAGGCAGAGCTGGGTGGGGTGAGCAGAGCACGCCCAGCCCAGCGCCGCGCTGCTGGCGGCAGAGCTGCAGGTGAGCAGCGCGCGGGTGACGTGCTGACGCACGGGGAAGCTCCCTGCCATCTCCTCCTCCACCCCACCTCACTACTGACACTACCACAGAAGCCAGAGATTTCAGCAGGAACCGGAGTCCTGCTTTGCCAGAGACGGACCATCTGCTTCAGAAAACTTACAGCTCATAGTTGATCCAGTCGAAATTTTACTGATGTACCTCGGTGAATTTCCTAAAATTCATCTTATTATTTCCAGAGAAAAGTGGGGACAGAGGGGTGCCACAAGTAACCAAAAGCTGTCAATGCTACTTTAGCTACTTTTAATTCTGGAACACCCAGACAATTTTGGTGCAAGTTCAATTAAATGAGAAACACTTTCCACTTCTGTGATAGGTGTGAAGTACACTCTCATGCCTGTTACATTGCTTGCATTGCATGGCAGAAGTTTCTTCTCCTTTGCCTCTCTCTGCCTGGTTGCTCCGGAAGCCAAAAACAAAATAAAAGGGGGCTTCAGGCCAGAAATAAACCTTAGTATAGTCTAACCAGCAGCAAAACTATTTTTGGGAAAATTACACAAATCCCTTAGAGCCTCTGGGGCTTTGTCCCACACCAAGAAGGCTTAAAAGTCTAAATTACATAGATGAAGCATGGGTCAGCTAAAGCAAGCACGAGGGAGGGCACAGGATCTGTTCAGTGGGTGATGTTCATCAATCTTTTGAAGACATGCAGAAGAGGCTCTAAGCGCAGCACAGAAATGTTACAGGAAAAAGATAAAAAACGGAGAGCATAGGGAGAACTCAGAATTTGTCATTTCTAACAGATCTCCATCCTCTAAAAGAAAAACTCATTATCATTTCAGCCAAACTCCGGAAAATACAGTTTGTCTTTGGACTACAACTTGCAGTTCAAACTTTCACAGGGCAGCCCAGAACCAGTGGAATAATAAGCATTTTGGGCAATTACCTTGTATTTAGCTTTAGATTATTTCTGCCTACGTAAGTCTCTCTTGTTTCAGTCTTACAGGCAAAATGAAAAGGTTATTTGAGACTTCTGTTTCTGACATTCTCTTTTGATTACAGACTAAATCCAAAAGAGACTACCCTGAAAGGCCAAGACAAACGTGCAACCGCATAATTGGTCTGGCTCAAATGGCACTAAAGTCAGGAGAAAGCGTCCCCAACTCCAGAGAGATTCAGTCTGTGCTGAAAGCCACATTAAACTCTGTTTACTGTTTGCCTGAAAAGCCATATACGTATGCTACAGGAATGTTTTGCCAAGCTCGAGCTGTGATGGTAGATATACTATAAAAAGCCCAAGTCTTCTGCCAAGACACGTGTATAGCACATCTGCATTGTTTTTCTTGCTCACCCTCAGAAAACATTTTAACTTGGCATAGAGCATCATGGTTTATTCTAGTGAAATTCTTGCAAGAAGCACTTGGGAAGCAAAGCAAATAAATGAAGCTCAGAAATACATTTGATTCCTAACCCATGAAACGCGCAAAGAGGAAAATTGTCATTTTGCTATAAAGCAGGCACTGTGCTATGATACAGGGCAGTTGGCACATATGCATAAATAGTGAAAGTGTGTCATAATATGAGACATGTCTATACAACAGCCAGCTCATTAGTTTATATGACCCCCCCCTTCAGCAGATGAGAGCAGATTTGGTTTATACCAGAGAACAACTAAAAGAAAATTCTCAAACATATTGCACATGACTTCAAGGAAAGAAGGGATAAATAAAGAAATTTCAGTGTAATACTATTATGAGGAGTTTTGCTCAGCTACAACATGCAGGACAGAAACAACTGGAGGTCATACATTTTATTCCCTAGCACAACAGTACTTCCTGCCCCTGAAAAAACACCACTGCCAAGATCTGAGCCATCCATCTATTAAGGTTTTTTTTTATATACATTTTTGTTGCTTATTCTGTTCCTGTTTATGTTGATAAAAGTTTTATTTACTGTAGTTAAATTAATATTGGAAAATGTTTCATTTTCAAAAAAATGAAATGTAGACTAAAATTATTTTGTAATTCATGATACAGATTTTTTTTTTCAGCTGCTTTTGGAAAGGAGAAAGGAGAACCAAGGCACACTTAAGAATGCAGTATTTACCTATTCAGTCTCCAAAACAAAATTCTAATGCTGACATACTTGGAGCAATCTCTTCATGCCCCACCACCACCTGCAGAAGTCTGGCTTTCAGCAGCATGAGTGACTGTAGGAATGGGGTGGGGGAACAGGACTGCCCCAAGCCAGAGGGGATGGAGGGGAGGCAGAGGTGCCTGACGGGCTGGACTAAGAATCCCACTCCCCTTGGGACAGCACGGCATCAGCAAGGCACAAAACACAAGCCAGTCCCTGATGGGACACAGCTCTCAACCCACCTGATGCTAACCCACAGCCAGCATGACTTACTCCAGGGATGCTGGGACCAGTGGCCCCTGAAAATTAAGCACGTTAAGCAAGCTCATGTGCCCAGGCCTCCCCAAGCTCTCTCCTACATCCCTCAGTACAGCCTGAGTCTTTCTTTTTGCTATTTCTTCTCTCCTTAGTTGGCTTTCACATGCTCTGCAAGTAAGCAGCTGGAAAAATGCTGCCTCTGCAGCAATGTAAAGCACAGGAGGGAAAAGAGGGTGGGGAAAGCAGTGCTAGCGGTAGCACTGGCTCACGTTGGCTTCAGCAGCTATAAAGCAGCCTCAAATTCAACCCACGGGCACTTTGGCCAACAGTACCAACAGCCCTCAGTCTGCTGGATGGCAACTGCTACTCCTCTCACCAGAGCCAGCACCTGGCACCTCAGGTAAACAAAACCAACGAGGCACAGAGGCCTCCTCCATTTCACTAAGGACTATCACTGAACACACAGGTGAGGATGGGAGGCTCAGTAGACAAATTCACTGTAGGTTGGCAAAGGATAACAAGATCCTTCCCAACTTCCTCACCCTTCCTACTGGAGGGGGAAAAAAAAATCTAAGTTATGTAGGTTTTCCAAGCCCTCTGCCAAGCAAGGTTTACAACCACACAGACCAAGGGAAAGATACCGTAGCAGCAATCACGGATGCATACTATCTATCTCTGGGGGAGGAAAAAGCCCATGTGCCACAGCCACCATAAACCAGGAAACCACAGATAACCAGGCCACAAATAGTCTTCAGCATCCTCACAAATATACTGCCCAAATACTAAGCTGCTGCTGAGCAGCCATTTCTGTGCAGCAAATCCCCACTGTCTACATTAGACAACATGAGGAATTATTCCCAGCACAATGCACTGTCGAGGCTTGTAGCATGGACCAGCTCCTTACATATCATTACTGGAAGGCAAGAAAGGCAGAGGGGAAGGCAGTCCTCCTGTGGCTTAAGGGAGTTCACTCTGCAGTCATGTGCACCTGTTATTTCAATGATCCTTAAGACATAGCGTCCCCCAAGCACCTGAGCTCCAAAATTCCCTCTCCTGCCAACACCACTGTCCAAACCATTCACACCTGCAACAGTCTCTTGGCATTCACCACATACACACCAAAGGGCTCCAGCATCAGCGTCACTTCACACCAAGCCCTTCAAACACTGACCAGCTCCTGTGAAGCCTCGACCATCTGGTAATCAGGCATTACACCAAAAAAAATAACTATACATTTTGCAAGACTTCTTGCAGGAGAACACTATGTTTCTCCTCAAAATGTTCTCCTCCTATGTTTCTTGTCAAAACTTACTTGTTTAGCTGATATTGAACCTTCTTAAACAGTAAGGAAAATTAAAATGCACAAAATCATAAATAGCAGCCACTACTACAAAATGATGCATCTGTCCTTCAAGAAACACAGGAAATTTTTGTTGGTTTTGTTTTGTTGGTTTTTTTTTTTCTTTTTACTGTTGTTTTTGTTCGGTTGGTTGGGTTTTTTTGGTAAAGGTAGAGCAAGAAAATCAAGAGTCGAATGACAACGATGGGAAGTGAATCTCTGGACAAAGCAAATAAAATATTTTGCCTGCTTTGCTTCAACTCTCAAGAGTATTATTAACACGGCTTTCTCTGTATAGGCAAGTTAAAAAGCTAATTACATACAAAAATGCTTAGCAAAAAATATCTGATTTATTGTAGTCTTTAAAATAAGAAAGGTTAGCTGGAGAAATAGCTATTGGTGCATTAAAATGTAGGTACTGCTGCACCGTGTAGATAGCTGCTCCATACCCAAGAATTTAGTTGCTATATCATGTTGTGCAGAAACCATAACAAAAATGACAAAAACCAAAACAAATGTAAACTAGCTTCTTTGATTATCTGAGTTCATTGCTAAAAAATCATATTCTATTAAAAATGATCTTGCATTCAGCTGTATTTCAGATTGCACTCCAGTCCAGCCACTCAAAACCAACAAGGCACTGTTCCCCTCCACGTGAAGCATTCATGAGCATCCAATCCGCACTTTGGCTCTTGGCACTACAGATATCTGGACTTCTGGTCTTAAAATCTCCTGCAGACTACTTTTTTTTTTTAAATAACCATCCTGGGTATCTCATTTCGTTCGTAACACCCAGAGTTGCTGGTCTGTGAACACAAACACACCTCACCGCAAATGCAGTTTGAAGTATGGCAGCAAGGATGGGTAAAGGAAATATAAATATGCGTCACAGCAAGGTGTTCTGTTCTTCCAATTCCCTTCTGTTCCCCCAGGTGCTTTCTTTAGGATAAAATTATTCCTTTGATTAAAAATCTGGTGCATCCATATATCATAGTTACATTTATAAGCCTTGCACTACATCCTGACTCAGGTTTGTTTTCACTAGCCTGACTTTTAAACAAGCTCAGCTGTTTTGTTTTTTTAAAGCTTATGATTAAGCAATTCTTCTTGCAGGAATCAATGCTGTGCATTTCACTTAAGTGGGCTCAGGCTTCCCTTCCTGGTGTCCCTCAGTGTACATTTATACTTTCCAGAGTATTATTTCCAGTGCAGAGCTTTAGGAGAGGAAGCTCACTCTGAAACGCAGACAGGCTGTGTCCAGAACTGGTGCCAGAAACCTTCCACAATGCACTGCAAAAAGGACTCTGCAACAGCCACACACATTCTGCACTCTCTCCCATTTTCTGTATATTCCTGCCTCCATTAAAAAATACATCATTCACTTCCTAGCAAACTAAAGTACATGCAAACAATTTGCTTTCTCAGTATTTTTTTTTTTTTGTTTATTTAGACTGAAAGAAGTTCATACTTCTAAAAGAAAATTTATGGGCAAGCCTCGCCCATCTTGTCTGGAAAGAATATGGGTCCTTTACTTGAGAGAGAAAATAAAATATGAATACAGTGGGAACAGAGGGAGAGGAAGAGGGTATGGGCAATACATCTGTGGAGGAGTTAGGCTTTTTCTGGGTGTTGTTTTTTTGTTTGTGCTTTTCTTTAACCTCCTGTTGTTGTCTAACTGGAAAGATTTTTTAACTTCACAGCTATCCTGAATTATCAGAAGATTTAGGAGCAAAACAGAGTTTCTCTGCAAGAACAGTACTTGAACAGTAGACTTGGGAATACTTGCTTTTCATTTCAAAGTACATTTAGCATAATGCTGTATATATATAGTAAGAATTGCCTCTCAAGAACTCTAGAGAGCTCTGTTCTAACAAAATGGGCAGGATGCTTAGTGCCTTCTGTAGTTACAGGGTGTGCTGGGAATACTGCTACTGGAAAATTTGGAGCAATACTCTCACTTTTATGACCTGAAGTGAGAATTTTGCAGTATAAGCAAAATATCACAAAGCAACTTTTCATGAAATCCTGTGCCTTCAATAAGCTTGCAAAAGCTTCCATTCTTATAAATACTACTTATCTTCTCTGTTAATGACATGGGTATGGTTACTAAACAGATACAGTACCAGTGCAGAAGCATAAGTGACACAACACAATACAAACTTTAAAAGGACACAAATGCCACCTGCCACGAATACCAATACTCTTCAGTGTTGTGGTGACTCCCAGCAGCACAGCCCAGCCAGCAGCTGCTCTGGGCACCAAACACCAAACACATCTGCAAATGCAGGTCAGGCGGCAACACCTTGAACAGTCCCAACACTCAGCTCAGGATGTTGGAGCAGGGAGATGGGAGATGGGGTGCAGTACAGGGTGAAAGATAAGGGAGCACTGCTGGGGCTATGACTGCCCAACACACTGTGCCCAGGGAAGCTGGAGGGGCCACAGTCCCTACTGCAGGTGCACAGGACCCCAGAGGAGACAAGGCACCACTTACCAAGCCCTCCCAGTGAACCTGAGCCTCTGCAAGCATCTAAGTCACAACACAGTTCTTTGTCAGTCACTGGGTGGTTAAGAGAAACTCGTGGTGCAGTGGGATCACTGGCACAGGACTCTCCATCAAGGTGTCCATAAGGAAGCAGGGAAGCTCACACAAGGGTAACCTTCACACTGTCATTATCTCCCCCCACAGGATTCAAGTGAGCTTCTGTAATTACCTGTAAATCGTGACATACAGTAAAACTTCTGGTGAAACAAACCACACAACTCCATGGAAAGGATTTATTAAGTTTTGTTTCTTTCCTGAATGAAAAAAAAATTTAGAAATATAGAAAAGTGTCTCAAAGTTTTTCCAGCGGTCAAAACAGCAATCTCCTCCCAACCTAAGATAGCTACAGAATTCACAATTCCATTGGAAAAAAAAAGGAAAAATCACATCAGAAGAGTCTTTTTTCAACAGTTGATTTTACACTAAAGTATTTTAGTAGCAAGATCTTGAAATTTTTCATCAACAGCAGAAACCCCTGCTGGTAACTAGGCAAATAATGAGACTGTCTCCAAGAAATTAACAGTGAAATTGAAAGTAATTGTTTACACTTAAATGCCTCTGTCAATAGATAAACAAAAGAATAAATAAAGTTAATAAACACCTGAACATTTATTAATTGAGAGGAAGGCAAAGCATGATAGTTCCAAGCAGGATGGGGAGATGCCCCACCTTTCAGATGCCATGTGTGCATTTCAGTGGGACCAGCAATGAAACCCCATCTCTCCCCCTTGAGAGGGACAGTCACACTACCATGCACTGCTGAGAGATGGGCAACACCCACCTGGAAAACAGCAGACTTTTACATCATAGCAGACCTATTTACAAACCCGGCAATGACATGTTTTGGCGTCGTTTGTTGAGTTTGACAGGCAGCAGCATAAATAGTGGAAGAGAGGTTTCTACTGCTGCATATCCTCTGCACTGTCCCTTCAGTACTTCTCCGTTTTCAGCTAAATCATTTAGATAACGTAATACCTGTAGCAAAATAAAACATTTTGTCTCTGTCCTTCATGATTTTATTTTTAAATCAATTTACAAAGCAAAAAGAAGGGAACACGGAAGCTAAGACAATGCAGCAATGCAAAAGCAATGAGATATTCACCTCAGGGAAATTGCTTTCCACTGAAACAAGACACAAGCTTCTTTTTGTTGTCTTCAAAGAATTAACTAGAGAACATCCCAATAATTTATAAGGAAGCAGACGAGCATAAATTATGGGAGGAGGGGAAGATCTGCTACCTTCTGTGCTGCAGAAAGGCAGAACGATAGTGATGGACAAAACCCAGAAATTTTTACAGGTCCAATGTTTCTTAAAAGAATTACAGATGGGTAACACAGCTCGGACTCAGAAAAGCTTTTATATATTCCTCCTGTTGATTTCACTGGAGTCTGTAGGTGCACAGTATTTGAAGAAAGAGTCCCAGCATTCTGCTGCCCCAGTTGTTCCTTTGTGCAGAAAGAGGAATGTGAATATCAAGCATTCTTATTAACTAAGGGAGGGGAAATAACTGCGCAAGTGTTTAAATATAGAAGGATGTTGCCAGCATGCATTAGGTGTTATTAATGCCCTCACTACTCAAATGTGAATTAAATGAAACAAAGAGGTGCCTGCAAGGAAGGACAGTCTTTCTTAATGGGAGGTGGTTTCTGGGTCAGGAGGTTTTTGGAGTTACCCTCAGCAGCACCAGCACAGTAACCCCTTTAAAAGCTCAAGGAGGACTTAAATTGACTGCATGTTGCCTTCAACTACAAGTTCACCCTGGTGTATACACTCAGACAACTTTTGCTTTCCTCCAGCTCTCCCATGATTACAAAAGAACTCGCAGTTTTCAAACATTTCCCTTCCTGGTTCCTGTCTCTTTTGTCATACACGGCACAAATGCTTCTTCAGTCCCACTCCTTGAAGACAGACTGCTCTCCCTTCATGCAGCCCTCTCCACTGAATTCTTAAGCAAAAGCTAAAAGAAAAAAAATTCTTTCACAACTGTTTTTCTCACTAATTTTGTCCAAAGGCTACAGAAGTTTCTGGTCCACTTCAAAGTGTTGCTGGCAGGGCCATAACTGAACCTTCTTCCCTCTTCAGTACAGGCATTACCAGAAGGATGATTATCCTTCTTGGCCTTATTATTCCTTGCCTCTGGCTACCCTTCTCCATCTGGGAGCTAACCTACTTGCTCATCAGGTTCTTCTCCATTCCTGCCACTGCTGACATTTTCCAAAGCTTCTCCTAGAGCGACCACTTGCTTGCCTCACCCAAAAAGTTCCATTTTGGCTCCAACCCATTCTCAGCAGAAGGCTCTGCCCCCCCCGTGCAAGCAATGTCCCCACAGCCCTGGGGGACAGCCATGCACAAGCTCCCTCCCCATGTCCGCTGGACCAAGGAGGGAAGCGCTGCTGCTTCAACGAGAGTCAGCATCTCGACTTGCAACAGGCTCCAAGCACAAGTGAAAAGTCAACATGTGTCTTGCATCAGGATCAAAAAACACGTTTAAGATGACAAATGCATACAGCCTAAAACTGCTATTGATTTCAATGTCAGTAATGGTATCCACCAAAAAAAAAAATAACCTGAAACTTTGAGAATCCCTCACATTCCAGCTACCTACTGGTTCTGCAATTTTACTCCATTTTACAAAGTAGTGGCAGTTTCCATAAGTCTTTTTAAAGCACTATTCAAAACCCAGGCTAAAGAGCTGAGAAGGCACAAGATCATTCCAAATAAAGAGGAATGGTGGGAAAGAGAAAAACAATGCTTATGGTCATTACAGGCAACTGTACGCTAACCTCCCTGATGAAGCATGCAATTACTCCTAACAGTTTTTCAGTTTCCCCATGTTGTTTTTTCCCAAAAAAAATCTTTTAAGTTGCAGTAGAAGCAATACGTGAATGCAATGTAATTTAGAGAGATACAATTGAAAGAGATGATACATTTTCCCTGGAAGAATTCCTTCTTCTGACCAGTGTTGATATTGGTATATATTTTTACAATGCTAGATAGCCCTATTTCTTTCACTCAGGTATCAGCACCTAATGAGCACAGATATTCTAAATAATTCACAAAAAAAATTCGATGTTGAACATCCACCATGCAGGACATAAAAGATTTTAGAGCAGTCTGGTTTAAGGCTGGGAGGTGCTAATTTGAATACTTCATTTCAAACCACTATTAACGTCAAGATGTTCAAAGCCCACTTGTAATCAGCCTGGAAATGTTGGCACAGCAAGACTTTCAAGAACCTCAAATTTGTGCAAATGTCTGAAGTGAATACTCTGACAAATTAAAAACTTCAAGGAAGTAAGTAATAAACAAGAAATTTTAGGATTTACCTGGTGTGAACTCTCACGCTAGCAAGGCCTGACCAGGCAAGCTTTGTGCACCGAAAAGATGCCTGGTTTTTTGTCCTGAATACCCAATGCACCAACCCAACTGCTTCACAGGTCACTGCAGACAGCAAAGCATCCTCTACCTTTCAACAGAATTTGGCTGAACCAGTGGATTCTCTGATACTTGATCACTAACTCACCACATCCAGATTTACTGTTTCATGGTAACTGCTATTCATGATACTTTGTATTTGTTCACACTACGCAGAGATAAAATGCTGAGAATTCCCACCTGGATTCACAGAAACAAGATTTCCCAGCTGTGAAGAATCTTTTTGAAGGACAAGAGCAGCTCCAAATTAAAAACTAATGGTGTCATCACCACATAAGCAGCTCCTCTGGCTTCACAACATATTAACAATACTATACCTGAATTTCAGTACATGCAAGTGTAAGTATCAGTGTTCACCAGGAATGGTTGGGGAAATGCCACAAGGAAACTGAGGAAGAACTGGCAAAGCTCACAGGGCTCTGCACTGAGGAGCAGATTTGCTTTAAAATACCCACTCTGCTCCCGAGTGCCCAGTGCCCACCAGCACATGCCCTTCATCTGCCAACTCAACAAACACTCACTTAAATACTGCAGGGTAAAACAGTAATAACAGCAATAATAAACCAGTGATACACAGCAGGGAATTACTAAGGATTACAGCGAGAAGCAGTGCAGAAACGAAAAGGCGGCTCCCTGGTAAAATACCAGTACCCAGTCCTGAGAAAAAAGCTGGATCTTGTGGAAGTTTCTTCTAATTAAAAAAAAAAAAAAAAAAAAAAAGACTTTCTAAACAGATTTTATGATCACTAGGCTGAGAAACACCAGTTTGCAGAAGGGTTTTTCACTGCTCACATAAACAAAGACATGGCTTGCAAAGCAACCAAGAGAAATGTATTTTCATATTCCATATGAATATTCTATATTCCTTTAACTTCAACACAAAACAGCTCTGGTAGTTAAAACTGTTTCAGCAGAAGAGCTAGGTTTGCAGCCTTGAAACAATTCTCAGTATTTTGCTGAGCAATGGCAAGCAATAAATATTATAACAATAGGGATTCCAAAAATCTCAGTTCAAGAACACCAGAAATGGTACAAAGCTCCTGATGCCTGCCCATCCTGACCCAGAAACATTACCCTTCAAGACTGCAAATGAGCATTTCACCTTTCAGTACATCTGGATCCAACATATTGTGATAACCTGTTTGTGTGTGATAGTGTTCATGCTATGAAATGAACTAGAAAAGGTTTTACTGCCAAATTTACCAACAATGGCAAGCTGTTAACTTCAACTTTACTCCAAAACAGTGCAAGTACCTGCCTGCAACTTTTTAGACCTGCTTATCTTTGTAACAGGCTGTCTGTAGACTAGGGTTACCTGACACTGACTACCTCCATAAGGGCATTCCACTACAAACTTCATTTTTTAAATTACATTACATAAATTGCCAAACAATACCTTTGTTTGCCCCAACACACTATATAGCAACTCCCTACTTGCAGGAACAACTGTATTGTGCATATACTTTTTAATCAGAGTTACAAAATGTTTGCAGTAGAAGGAACAATGGCCCTGATTTCTCTTCGAACAGTTTCTAGATGTGCTGCAACACGCCTGTGTATCTGATTGACACCGCTTTTCACTACACAGAAGTGGTGATACAACCCTGGTACTTCTCTTGCACTTTTTCCAGGGTTCCCAATATTTATACTTCACATCTCATCTGTAAGAGTAAGGCATGTGCAAAACCTATTTGCCTCTACGTGATCACCACTTAGCTGTCTGGTTTCAAAGTTGCGGAAAGAGCGAGGATACGGATCTTGAAACACAATTCAGTACATTATTTGGTTGAAATAACGAATTTTAATTTACTGTAACATGTAAAAAGTGTGAAGTTGTATACAACTAGGAAGCAGTAATGGGGAAAAAATTAGATGATAGATATGAACTGGGTCTTATGTTCTTTTTTTTAAACCTGTGGGTTTGGAAAGCTTATCTAAGCTTATTTAGAAAAATATGTGTGTGATTTTTCTACACAATTTGAAGTTGCTGACCTTAAAAAAAAATCATAAAATTATTGACGGAATAGGAGTAAATGCCTTAAGTGGGAGAAGTTGGAGTGTGCCAATTCCTCCTCCCAAGAACAGATACAAAGAAGGCTTTCTCAACATGGCTCAGCTCCACAGCATTAAGCAGCCCCTAGAGCAGAGGGAAGTCTGTACTTCAGGAATGAGTTATTAAGCACAGTCTCATACGGACATTGTCTAGCCCTCACAACATCCTGCAGGGCATCAACGTTTCTGTCCCATGTAAAGACAGTGCAACCTGCCTGTGGCCACACAGTGAGCAAGCAACGATTTTTAGGGAGGCAACATATATTTACTTTCACACACAGCAGCCACTTGGCAAGATCCCACCCTAGGGTAAAAGGGGCCCGTGACAAATGGACACATGTAATGACTGGGACCCACCTGAGCCACCTGGACAGTCCACACTGGAAATGTGTGTGCCAAAGTAATTGCAGCACGCTGCAGCCAGCTCCTGAACTCTAAAAACTGAGCTATTTCACATGGCTGCTTCAGGACAGGTGAATCACATCTTAAAGACATTTCTTTCTCTGCACTGCCTCTAAACAGAGTCTATGCAGACTCCAATCTTGTAGATTAACAGGCTACATAAACTCTACCCTACACATCAAACTTAACTGAGGTGAGGGAGATGAAGATAACGTAAGTATGAGGATATCAATTTGTAGTATCGATAAGAGCCGCAATTAGAGATTTGTGCATAGTCTCTGTATAAAACAACAGCATTTAATACAAGAAATTGTGCTACAAAAGTGTCTTAAACCATCCACAAGAAGCTGACAGTTACACAGACCAACCTGGGTAACTCTGCCAAACTGGGTTTTAATTTTCAGTATGGAATATGAAACAAAAACAAGGGTGAGGGTTTTGGAGATAGCAACATACACATCTAGCGATGTACAACAGCTCTCACACACTCTGACATTAAATCTCATAGTGGCAAACACTCTCTGTGGCTAAACCCTGACAGGTACAAGCCTTTTCAATGAAAAATTCAATATCTTTATTCTCCGTGTTCATGCAAATGTGACCTTTGTGTTCTTCCTCACAGACGCCTTGGTACACACTCCCACCTCAACGTGAGTATCTAAGTTCAACATATTCTCTCAATACACACCTGAAGCTTCAGCGCAGCCTTGCTGTGCTCAGAGTCCACACACACACTCCATCACGTGAGCAGGGCGGCTGCCTGTCTCAGCTGTCATCCCAGCTGATTCACTATTCCATTTATTGTTCCTTCCAATTGCAAAGAGACACCTTTAACCAGCAGTGCGTAGTAAAGATCATGAGGTATGACAGTACTTGTTTACAAGTCACGATTACAATAAATTATCTTGAAGCCTGCTCTATTACATTTTTCAGCTTGTGGGTGCTAAAAAAGGATCATCTCTTGTGTGAAAAATGATTGCCAAACAACAAAAAAATCATGCTCAGATTTTCTGTTATTTCTTTTGCCCTTGAAAATAGGTATCTGAATCACTAACACCATTCACCAGTGAATGGGCTACTCTCAAACAATTTTAATATTTGTAAGCCCTGAGCTACAAAGGCAAAGACACTGCAGAAAGCACCTGCATTGCTCAGGAGTATGAACAGGGTTCAGCAGAACTGCAGAAAACAAAACTCTGAAGATAAGTTACTGGTTTACATCCTAGTGGTTTTCTTGTGCTAGAAAGGAATCCAGCAGATCCTTACACTCATGCAATTTATCAGCAACTGAAGAGCAGCCCTCTCACTTGGGAACCACGTTGCCCAGACTGCCAGACAGCTAAAATCTCAACCTGTGCCCATGAGGGGAAGCAGGCTACCTACAGCAACCGATGTCAGATCACCCCAAAATGAAACATCATGCTCATCCCAAACTACTACAGTAGAGTAGAGGGACTTCTGAATAACTGAGTACTTCTGCGTACCCCCATCGAAGAGAAATGCTACCCATGTAGAGGTTCTCTGTCACAGGAAAGCTTTTCACGGGGCCACTCCAAACACATTCTGGAAACTTTGCAAGGTTTTCTTCCTTGTTAAAACAGCAACTAAACCCTACTTCAGAATGATCTCTGTGTGTGCAAGTGTGAGAGTGACAATAAAAGAAACACCAAAATTAATAAAAACCCATGGAAGTTCCACCTCTGAATAAAAATTAAGCTAAGTTAAGTAACTCCTCAAAATGTCAGTAACCTGACTCTCAGGATACTCACTTAACTCCTCAATTATGGGTTCTGTTCCTGTAACTGAAATCCAATGAAATTCAATCCTGTGGTTATCCAGAAGATAAACCATTTCAAGACCAAATGTAGTCTCTTGCTATTTTACCCTTTTTCTCTTCAGTTTTCCATATAGATTATTTTTTAGTTCAAAATATTTATCCAGAACAGGAAGGATGATTGTCATCATAGAGCCTGCAATTATCCATAGGTAAAGAAGAATTTGATTCATGGGAATCTCCAATGCCACCAGAAAAGTTCAAACATATTCCACTCCTGAAAACCCAAGACTCACCACATCAGCTTCAACATACAAGACCAAAAAGTTGTGTTCTGTATTCAAACTACAGTGCACATCCTCAATAGCAAGAGAATCACTCAGCAGGGCATTTACCTATAAATGCACTGGCATCAGCTTCACAGGAAGTCCTTCAAAGGCCAGCACAGCCAACTCTGGGAACCTCTTGGACAGGTGATCAGGAGGAGCTGTCCCTCACTTAGGCACATCACTCACTCACAGCAACTTTGGGAAGAGTAATGACACAGTCAGGATAACACAGCAGCTCCCTCTGTCCCTGGATGTCACAAACCCATGGAGCAATTCCCTCCACGAGTACTACTGCAGAGTGACCCAAGCAAGTGACACCAGTGACATTCACCACTTCCAAAGAGCAGGCTTACAGACACGAACTGCCCAACACAAAAACACCCTTCCGCCTTCTCTCCTTCCCACCCCCATTGCCTGCTGTAATCCCCAGTGATCCAGTCATACCCAAAGCACCAGCCTTCATCAGAGCAGGGAACTGCACAGGGTCACCCTGGGGACCAAGGCCACCCCTGCTCCTGGTGGGGAGCTGCACTGCACAGATTTCATGACACAATACGTACCCAACTGCAGGGCTGCTACCTGAAAAACCTGCAAGTCACTAAGTGCTAAATGGATATCATTAAGATTTTAGCTCCAGAATTTTACAAGTATCTGTACGGTAGATCCCTCTGCCTGGACACAGTCCTGCTGATTTCAGGGTACTTCTACCCAGTTTCTAACCAAACCTGACCACGAAACACACCACAACAAAGTAGCCATTACCCTGAGGGGCCTGGTACCACATATGCTCATTCCAAGACTCAAAAGCATATTTACTAAGTGTGGCATTCTCACAGAGTACAGCAAAAGAAGGCTTGAGACAATTTTCTTTTTCAGATGTTCTACCTTTCAGATTTTGTAGGTAAATAACAAATTCCAGACACACAGCAGACTATTTTCTCCATTGATTCATACAGCACGAACTATAGGATGTTTGCAAAGTTTTTATGCTTTGTAGATGAGATACAGGGAAAAACATGAATAAGCTTTTTAGAACAGAAAAGCAGATAAGGTATTTCAGTGGCCAGTAGAGCTGGGATGACTCCTATTAATTCTTTTGTACAGAGTACAGCTGAATGTTAACAACCATGCCCATGCTCTGTGCAAGTGTAATAAAAAGGAGGTACTGTAAAAAGATAGATTGAACAGTTTGCCCTGGACTGATAAAGCAGCAAGCAAATAGCACAATTGTATGGAAGCGTGCTTGGCTCATGAAAGCACAGTCTGCCCGCTGCTACAACCAATTCCAGATGAGGGAAAAAAAAAGTAAAAAAGAGGGGACAGAAAAAAATGAGAACATTTCGCTTTCCACCTGGAAAGGTAAGATTCAAAAAAGAAGTGTCCTGCAGGGTTTCTGATCCTCAGGATATGTTAGTTTCTCCTAGGAAAGAAGTTCAGTTGACTCAGATCACAGTCATGTTTGATCAATCTGTAAATCAATGAACATACCTGATTTTATAGGCTTTGTACTTCAGTGAAAGATATATAGATATATAATACAGACAATTATCAATTTCCATTTTTAACTAAATTATTCCCTCTACTTCACACTGCTCAGTTCAGCAGGTTTTTTTCTAATATTGATTCTATATCCAGCTTGCTTGGCAATAAGCTCATCCAATGCATTTTCTGTCTGTTGTTGATGAAATGCTGACTATACAACCTCTTAACATTAAGTAAAAGTGTTTACATGAAAAAAAGTATCACTAGTTGTTAAATAAATATTGTAAAGTTATTTAATGGTGTACAAATTCAATGTGAATGCAACCTGGGATAGAACAGAAACAGAAATATCCTTTTTAGTCATTATCAGAACAATCTTCATTTGGAAACATATCCCACTTACAAAGTACAGGGCAAACAAAGAAAGCAACATCTGAACTGGCAGAGCCCTACCACCATACATCCATTCATCACCACGCATTGCAATTCAATTGCTTTCAATAAAACTCAACTTTTTGTTAAAAGTCCTGACTCAGTAGCATTTGCAGGATTCCCAGGACAGTACTGCTGGTAGCTTAAAAATCTGTCCATGTGAATCCTCCTGACAGGGCGAGCTCAGGCGTATGAGGACAGCGCAGGAGAGTCCAGAGCGAAGGCGCGCTGCTGTGATCATCCCCGCACACCAGCCACTCCTCCTGTTTGCTACTGCATGCCCTCAAGGAACAACTCAGCTAATCAGCTAATCAGCAAGATTAATAGGTCAATACAGAATTCTTTGATTACTGTTCTGGTATAGGGAACAGCCTGAGTTTAAAACAGCAAAAAAAGAACTTCCAAGACAGCCTAAAAATAAAGTAAAATTAAATAAAACATATACAGTACTTTTTTCCAAAGTATCATTATTTCTTTCCATAGCATCATTATGTAACTCAGAAATGCACGAGGACGAGGAAGCCTTCTAAACTGGAATCTTTGATGTACATGTAGCACATTCAAAAAAACGGGACGTTATTGTGCAAAAATCAATTGCAAGAATCAGAAACAACACCAGAAGAAAACAATAGAGGCTAGAATGTAGTAGAACAGAATGAATTTTTCTGAAAAAGCCAGGAACAGAGATGCCATTGAACAGGTCAGGAATAGTTGTTTCCAAAGGCAGCAAAGGAAGCAAAGCATCAGCACTGTCACCTTCAGGACTGTTAAATGTAAATGCAAGCAGCTTTTCTTTTCTCAGGGGCTTTCTACTTGAGAGAGCTGTCTAAAGTAAGAGGGATATGTCAAAACAAGGAAGAAACACAAAATAATTCATGTAAATCATTAAGAGATACATTCTACAAGATTCCATTGAAATCTCTCAGGCTATCCATGCCTAATAACAGCATGTTTATCAAAGCTGTACAGAGTCACTTCAAAATGCAGATTCTAGAGGAAAAAGATGAAAAACAGTTATAATGTAATCTAAAATTATTTCATAAATTCCCCCAATTGCACAGTCCACCAGCTACATTTTTGCAGCATGCTGGAGATAACACAATGACTATTACAGCTGTTAATGAAACCTGAAGGCTTCCACAAAAGCAGTATTAATAAATGGCAGTTATGCTGTAGCATGTGTTTTAAAATACAAAAGCTAAACCACTTGCTAAACTCAAATCAATCATTCTAAAAAAACTGGTTTAGGGTAGAATTATAAATTGCAACCCCCCAGTTTTCAGGGTTTAGTATTATTATTATTTAATTTGTACTATAGCAAGCTGAACCCTGTTTGCTGTCTCTGGCCCTACTGCAGCCCTGCATGTTTCCTTATTCCTAATATAGAGATCCTAATATGACATTATAATCACAAATACTTACACCTAACAAGGGGAAAACATGCTTTCTTCAGCACTGTATGCAGAAGGGATTAAAAGGTTTTGGTAGACTGAGTTCCTCTTAAATCAGCATCTGTAGCACAGTAGTCTACAAGCTGAGACCAAGGCAATTAACCCCATCAACCTAAAAAAAATGCATAAGCATGAAGATAGTTCTTTCTTACCAGCATCAGCTGAACACTATTAAAGCACTTACCAACTACCCAGATTTTTGGCCATGTCCACCTTATTTACAACACTTACATATTAGGAGAGTATTACAGCACTTTAATGAGGAAAAAAATTGAAAAACAGATTTAAATTCTACTATCATGGATTAATATTCTCCCTTCTCCAATTTTCTCATATTTAAACCAAATACATCACTGACAGACCTCCTACAGATTCAGTGTGTCACTTAAACTTAAAAAAAATCACTACTCATAAATCCCTTTAGATAGCTATACTGAAGTCAAACATAGGCATTTCCTTTACTTTCATTCTAAGTAACAAACATTTAAACAATACTGGAGTCAACATCCTACACTGTCGAGGACAGATACTATATGAAAGTTTCAACTCAAGTTGTAAAAAAGTTACTTAGGAAACAGAGATTATTAATCAGTTTAAGACACGACGGACTCCACACTTTTCTAAAATGAAGTGACTTTCTTTTCAACAGCCAATTAGCACAAGCTACTCTCTTCTCAGCTTGGGAAGCTTGGTGTGTCTTTTCAAACAGTGTCTGAGCTACAGGAGAGGAGAAGGACTAAATACAGCAATAGTTTACCACATCCTTACTAGAGAGGAAAGATACTCTTGCAATTAAGGACTCAGCAGGTCAGCACTTTATTTCCAGCTTGGTTCCGAACTGCTTGTGTGGTCCTGGATCAGCCAGTGACCTCCTGTGCCTTCTTTCTCTGTGCACCCTGCGGGAATAAATCCATACTTGCCAATCTCACGCTATGACATTTGTTTGCCAGTTTTGTTTTTGAAGGGGAAGGTGGCAAAGCAAAGAAGAAAACTGCCCTGTTAAGAGGAGTAAGTGCTGAAGAGCCATCTCCTTGCAAATAGTTTGGGTGTTGCATGCTGTTACAACCGATGGGTGCATCGCAGCTTTGCTGCAGCACAGGCAACCAGTACAGCAAAGTACTTTTCTCTTTCCTAAGGTCAAAGAAAGACACAGAGAAAAACCACAGAAGGACTTTATGCCAGTACTCACTTGCTGCAATTAACATCGTGCTCTTGTGAAATGCAGTTAATGAGGTCCTTGCAGAGAATGAGCCACGGGAATACACAATGCTGCTCCCAGGTGAGCAATCCCACACTCCATCATCTGTGTTTGGAATAAACCTACACAGCTTCCCAGTTAATGCAGGTCTGTCTTTGGTAAGCAGCGATAAAAAGGAGCCCATTCCTGCTCTGTGCCCCTCTTTCCTGAAGAAGCAGGGCATTGATACATACATTTTCCTTCTCAAATCACAGCATCAGGGAAGCAAAACTAACCAGATATTTCCTGCATCTTCACCGCAAGATTCAGCCAATGCTTCTGAAAAGAACCAGAAGACACTGTAACTGTTTCTTAAATCCAAAGCACAGCACTTTTAGTCTCTCCTGTTCACTTCTGTACACATCTCTTTCTTTAACCCAGGCTCCTGTGCACCAGGAAACTTGCTAAAATGGAGTAAGCAACAGTTTTCACAAAAAAGTACCTCTCATTTTTTTACAATATATTACTGAAGCCACATTAAACTTCTCTGAAGACACTCTGACTTCTGAATTAGAGCTGAGTTAGTGAATCTTTTAACTGTGTAGGGACACAAAATGTTCAGTCTTTTCTAACTTGCACAACCTTGCATAAGCTTACCTCCATGTTAAAAATTAGGCAATTTGAAGTAGTTCATTCTGTAATGAAAGCAAGTCATAAAAAGTATTCATCTCCTAGTGAGGAATATACCATGGCAGCCCAACCACATAGCAAATCAGAGCCTCTGCCCGCCTTGCAGTAACAGAGCTGGTGCCTGCAATGGGACACAGCAAGTGCAACCCAGCACCACTGAGTCTGGATACAGATGTGGAAATTCAACACCACGGCAACGACCAGGGCAACAGCGTAAGTCACGACACAAAGGGGAAAGTTTTATTAGGAGTTCTATACCAAGCATAACAGGTATTAAAATCCATGCTTTAAAAAAAAGTGGCAAATTTTATTAGTTCACTTTATCCTTCTGCATATTTACTTTATTTTTTTTTTCAAAATTACTCTGTTATTTTGTTTCTCCCTTGTCCATTTAACAACATACCCAAATCAGCAGAGCCTATCAAAGCTAAAAGCCTTGTCCTGCTGCTGGTGTATCACCAACATATGTTAGGAGCAGTTAAATTGCAAGGCTGCAATCTGCTCTCTGAAGGAGGCTGGTAGCAGGTGTGAGTCTGATCTGCAGAATGAACTATATATAAAGATGCAAGCAGTGGGGGGGAGGACTCCACGGCTTTGCTTTTACATATCATGCTGTATTTGTAGGCCTACTTATTTAGAGGGAGAGAGGGGGGAGCCACAAAGTTAAAATAGACAGACCTTGGCATCTTCAGCTCAGTGTTTGATTTTACAGCCCCTCCCTCTCGGCAAAGCAAGTGAGCAGCACCAGGCTGTCTCCGATTTGCTGCTCATGCTGAGAAATGCACAATTTGCAATTGCAAAGAACCAACCCTGTTATTTACTGCATCTAGGCACAGTGTACAGATCCAAAGCCATGTGGTCTCCCCCAAAGGCTGCCTTCCCAAGCAGCCCACCAGGTGAAAGGCAGGCTGCAAAGGGCTGTTGATTATAAACTGAGTTCAGATCTCTGCTTCCTATCTCAGCTTCTCCCCTACACTGAAGAGTAACCCAAACACAAAGTGAATTATCATAATCCACACTTAAGTTCAGAAAGAACAGCGCACTTTTGAAAAAAGTGACAGGAAAATTCCTGATTATAAACAGCATGTTTCTAAACCACTAATTAACTGCAGGAAAACTATTATTTTTTTATTTCAGTATCACACACAACTATAATCCCCAAGAGTGATCAAGAAAAAAATGTGGACTCATTGTGTCTTAACTCTCTCTATTCACCATGTCTCTGGCATCCACCAACCTTTGGAAACAAAGTCTTTCAGAAGGCAACAAAACACTGGCTCACTGAATCAGAAGCAACTTGTGAAAGCTGCTAGAGTTAAAGCAGTCCTTACACACTGTCTAATCACAGACACAATACATGGTCTTATAAAGGGTAACACAGACCACCCATAAAACCCTTAAAATTTGCAACTTCTCTGCTGCCCGGAGAAGCTGCGAGTGCCCCACCCCTGGAAGTGCTGGAGGCCAGGCTGGATCAGGCTTTGAGTAACCTGCTCTAATGGAAGGTGTCCTTGCCCACGACAAGGGGATTGGAAGCAAGTGATCTTTAAGGTCCCTTCCAACCCAAACCATTCTATGATTCTATGAAAACAAGACACACATTTTACAAAATTAGCTATTATGATCTACAGATTCCAAATAGTTTAATAACTTTCACATATAGCAAATTTAAAAAGCTTTCTTTTTATTTTGTTCTGATATGAAACCAAGCAAGTGCTGAACAATGAAATGGAGGTAATTTAGAATAAAATAGACCATTTCATACAAATTGAACTCAAGTACAGTGGATGGCTATGGTAAATACTGGGACTTCTTTTTAATTGAGAAGAGTAGCATGCATGCTTAAGCACTTACAGGTCCACCTTGACAGCATTTTTAGAAAGGGGACTATGTGGATCTATCTGATCACCCTGAACAGCCCACAGGACGACCCTAGAGCATTGCCCAAACTTTTCCTCGACCATTTAGCTCAGCACTTCTACCACAGGTCACTAGCCACTGGGAAAATACCACCACAAAAAGCAGACTTAGTCAAGTCTGAAACACACGATTGTAAAAAAAATATTTTGGAAGTAGATTTAGGATACAGCTCCCTTCAGCAGATTGTTTAGACTTTTCCAGATTCTAAAAGGTAAACAGCAGTACATTCAAGCTAATTACCTCATATTCAAATATCAAAAGAATATTTAACTCAGCACAAATTAGCTTTTCTTATAAGCTAGCTCCCCTTTCACTGCTGCTTCCATTCCTCAGCTGGGGAATTTCACCAGCAGAAGAAACTTCTTACCTCCACAGAGACAGGGTAAGGACCAGGAGCCTTTTCAGCTAAATATTTCATAAACACCAAAAGATACAATACAGGATATTAATTACCTGTGGCTTCCAATTTAGCAGGGGCTTCAAGCTACCAACAGCTATTTTATGGCAACACCAAAGCAACAAAAGGGTCATCAGGAATTTACTTCAAACAGCCATACTAATAAAGGAGAGATTTATAAGACACTGATTACAGTAAGATTTCACACATATTAACATCTGGGTTTAGTTTACCAAAGCATTGTGTTCCTGAGTGATCACTGGGTACAGGGTGAGGAGACTACTCCACTGCCTAACACAACCACAAGTTAGACATGCTGTTTTACATACGGAGCATAAAATTCTCTTTTAAGACCAGGTTAGTTAAGTCCAGAAAATACAGAAGGTTTTCTCTTCAAATGGAAGCTCTTAAACATACAAATATTTTGCATACAGTTATAGTAATTTAAAATCACATTCACTGGCCTTTTTACAAAGAGATCCTATGCTAACACAGTATTCTGAATCTAAAAGTTCTACTTTATTTCAGCCAGTCCACTTTCTCTTGGTATTTCTAAGTTCAGACTTCAAATTTTCCAGAATTATTACAGACAGCATTTATTTGTGCTATTTTTCATTTGAAGAAAAACTAGAAAGAGCAATTAAGGCTACTGTTAAAAGAAAACTCAGTGAGAGCAAAAAACCATCAAACCTATCTTCTCAAATTAGTATTCTTAATGACATAAAAAAATGTTTAATACAGGATTTGGCAACAATGCTCTGAACCTGCACTGCGCCCAGAAGACAGGACTCAGTTTGACCGAGTGAGGGTGGAGGAGTCTCTTGTGCTGGGTCTCTTCCTCTCCCCCATCCCCAGGCACCTCGTTCCTACAGTGCCACACAAGAAGCAGCAGCTCTGTCAGCGTTTAGCGATTAACCCAGGGCACAGCCTCAGCCTGCTCCAAACCTGACTCACAGCCTCACGCTGAGCCCCCTCATGCACACACCTTGCAGGAGCCCTGCAAAGCCGGCTGCCCCACTCCGGGAAAGCCACAGCCACTGCTGGGCTATCTCCCCTCATCTCCCTCCAAAAGCAGCAGCATTACTTCTCTTACCCAGCACTCATCTCTATAATAAAAACCAGAAACACCCAGCAGAATAAGTGAGGTCTATAGAGCTGACTACTCTCCTACTATTGTAATTCTCTCCAAATTACTCTAATTGCACAATACTTTTTAACTTTTAGCAAAGCCTAATACTTCAGGCTAGCAGTCTTCCAGCAGCCTGCTACTGCCAGAGACAAATTCCAGGTGAGTAAAATCCCTTCCCTCTTCAGGCTGTACACAGTGCTGAGGCCAGAGCTCATTCACCAGGAATGGATGGCCACCACATCTGGCCACCACAGCCCTGCTGCCTGAATTCTTCTTTTGGTAGCTGGCTGCTTTCCTGGTGCTCACAGCTGCAGGCACAGGGTCTTCACAGGAAGGCAGAGGGGCAAACTGGCAGCACAAACAAATGCACACTTAAAACAACACAAATAACATTTGGTCCAACAGGTTCTTGGAGAGGCCAAATTAAATCAAGCTTTGTTATTTCACTTAGCAGCTTATTAAAGAAGCAAAAGGTTCTGAAGCTTCCAATTTATTGGGGTTTTTCAACTGTCACTTAAGTTGTTATAGCAACAAAACTTTCAGCTGTGTGGTCTCAGAGACACTCCAGCATTCCCAGAAGTAATTTTTCCAATATTTATTGAATTCAGCTCCTTCCTGTTCAGGTCTTCAAGAACTTGGAACAAAGTTGGTCATTATATGCGCAAAGAGGTGTATTGCTGCAAGGTTCTCACAAGTAAGATATTGCTTCTGACATTTAACAGAGGAGAAAAAAACATTATGTGGCCTTTGCCTAGGGGGAAGATAGAGTAACTCCACAACTTTGAAAGCACATGCAAAAAAGATGGGGTAAGGTGAAACTACTTTTCCATTTACTAAGTGTGGCTACGCTTCTTCAAACAAATGAAAACACCTAAGTGGGTGCACACACAAACATACAGGCACTCCCAGAAGTTCTATCTCCATTTAAAATACTTTATACCCACGTAACTTTTTTTTTTCTAGTAATTCAACATCAACACCAGAAACATTTTAAATTGCTATTCTGAGTCTGTAAAGACATGCACACCCGGAAAAAAAAAATCCTATAAATGTTGCCACTTAAAAAGAAAACTGCTAATGATATACCAGCTTGCTCCTCCTGCAACGAATTCATAATTTCACTGCATCAGCAGCAGGCTGAGCATGAGAGAATGTGGAGAATATGGCCAAAAATGTGACATTGCTTTTCCAAAACAGTGTCTATTTTCCCTACCAAATCAGGGATACGCTACTTTCACTAAGCTTATTGCCCAGAAAGAAAAGCTTCCTATAATAAATTCCACAGGTTTATTGTAAAAAGAAAGCCTTTGGGTGACATCTGTTGCGCCACTGAGGCCAATTTTTCATCCTCTTGCTAAAGGGACCACTTGCCTCCAGGGCACCAAGTTAACCCACTTCTTCCCATCTTTGGCGTTTTCTGTTTGTCTGTACTTAATGTACTCCATTAGTGTCTTGCTTCCATGAAAATTCCCATTTCCCAGCCACATGGAAAACAAAAAGCACCGGGAGTCATTATCTATCTATCTACCTACCTATCTATCTTTACCTCAAAACATTTCCTTTCACCAAACTCCAAGGACATCCCATCCTTTTTTCCACCCCTACAGAAGACCATCCTTCTCCCCACAGTCATTTCCCCTCTGCCAGCCCTGTTTCTGTTACCACGGAAGTCCTGACAAGCTGGAGGCACAACGATCCAGGAGGCAACACCAGCCAACTTCTCCAGCACCAGAGCACGGTCTCTGGCAGGAACACAGCAGCACCCCAGGGCCCAGCTCCAGAGGGTGCTCATCTCTGCTCCTGGGCAGCAAGGATCATCCCCCTGCACAGAAACTCTTTCGGTCTTCATTCCTCTACTCCTGCACCAGAGATCCCAGCCTTGAGATGTAGGGCATGGGATGCAGTTCAAGAGTTTTAGAAGGAAAGTAGGAATGCATTTCTCCTTTTGTTTGGGACTAAATAGGTGATTAATGTGCATCATTTTGCCACAGGGAACTGAAGTAGAAAGTAAGTTACCAGCAACTACCTGCTACCTGATTTAAAAAAAAAAGAGAACAAAAGCAAACACTGCAAGAAAATAGTTATTAAAATTATTTCCAATTAAACAAATACCGGGGACCAACTTGAGAAAATAACTAAGGATACCCATAGGAAAAAAACACCTGACACTGCTGAGGTACTGTAACAAGTAAAACTAATGTGAGTCTCTCAAAAACAAAATGGCCTTAATATTTGCTGTTAATTTAAAATTATTTTTCCCCAATTTAAAATTTGACTCATTTCTCTTTCACTAGTAATATTAGTCATTTCAATAAGTATTATGTATGTCTCTGCTGCTGTTTTCTTTTTTACTTTCTCGGTTTTTTAAACAGCCCCACTGGATTATGTCATTTAGCTCAAAGGCAGTTTGGTTTTTGGTGGGTTTTTATCCATTTTCCAGTACCAGACTTGCTGAGCATTACATCAAAATGACCTCAAAGAAACAAAGAAAATATATAATGTATATTAAAAAGGAGGAAAAAAAAAATAAAGCACAGATGCCCTAAAGTGTCTTCCAGAATTTTTTAATACTTTTTGCTTCACTTTTTATTTTCTTACTGCTCAGAAAATATTTCTGAGTGAGAACATCTGTGCTATATTCTGGATTGATGTAAGAAGAATTCCACTTTATTTTCAATATACATAAGCAGTGGTTCAGCATTGTTGCATGTTTTATCCATTCAATTTATATTTGGATGAAAAGGTTTGTTTTCCTTTGAAGAACCAGGAAATTGTTTTAAAGCTACATGAACCGTATTCTGTATAACTAAGATCACCAGCACTTCTCCCCCATTTACTCCATCTTATTTTACCAGATTAAATGTCCCACGACAAAAAGATGTCATAGTCTGGTACAACTGAGAAAGTGTTACTTCCAGTGGTGTTTTTATAACAGAACTAAAACATCTGTGACTGTTATAAGCGAAGTCAAAGTGTAAAAAGCTATGAGAATCAGATGGCTTTCCACTGGTGGAAGGCTATTGCCCAGGAGAAGAAAGGCTGGCAACTCCCTAAACTCCAGATTGCCTCCAGGAACTGCTCCCCAAATGCGCTGAGTGCTTTCACAGGCTCCTCCACAGTCCTGCCCTCAGAGCTACAGGAACTGCTCAGCAGCTGAATGGTGCTTTGCTCAAAGGGAAATCGCTCTCAAGCCACTCTTCCACAAACACACACTTCACTTTGATCACTGTTAAGCAACAGTGAAACACGGAGAAACCACATAATGCCAAACTGAATGCATCCCGTCCAGCCGGAGATAGGTGCTGCTCACACCAGCCAGCCTCAGCAGTGCCACACGCATCCTTTACTGAAAGCACCTCCAAAGCCCAAGGGCTTACATGCTGTCCACTTCTCAAGACCCTCTTTTTAAACACTACAGAATTCAGTCTTCTTTATTAGCTTTGAATAATCCCAAGCACCTGCTTGCTCAAATCACAGGGCTACAGCCCCAGCGTGGCTCCCAGGCCCTCTCAAGACAAGCCTCCTCCCTCGTTCCACGGACAGCTGAACACAGGCAGGAGCGGGCAGGGAGGGCATGGCAGGGCTTGTGCAGCTCCCTGCCTCACAA